>SNQJ01S0160775.1:10305-26052 GCA_010110895.2 Picea sitchensis
GTAGATGGTTTGAGGGTTGTTTTCATCAATCAATCAAATGTAAGGTATAAACTAGTGCCTTTAGGGTTAATGGAGTCACTTTTGCAGTAACAACCTTGAAGGAAACAAATGATAATATGTGAACTAAGACAAGAGGGAGGATGGTTGAGGTGTTGGTAACCCAAGGCCTCAATCATCAAACCCTAGAAGGAAAACGGCTACTAGGAAGTAGGTAACCTTAGGCCCTAGCGGTTTTCCTTTTTCTTTAGCTCAATCTTGGGATAAATAAAAGCTTAATGAAGCAATCGTGTTAGAGTGCTACAAAGGTAGGGATCTAACACATGCTTCAATGGAGGTGTCTTCTAGCAAAATCAAGTAGGTGGATATCTATTGAGATAAGAACAATAACATGTGCTTATTCTCCTAGGGTTTCACACTAGCAATTTCATAATCTTAGTAAATGTAAAGTAAAATATACCATAACCATTCAAAGAAAGAAGAATTGCATATTTGCACTTACATTCACCGTGAATAATCTAGTAGCATGCCTTAGTTGAAGACTTTCCACCATGAAAATGCCAAAAATCACCAAAAGAAGCCTCCTCCAAGAGTTGTGCACAACTTAATTTCAGCCAATAAGCCTTAAAGAGGCCGAATTTCAGACCTCACACTTGTGTGAGTGAAAGATGTTAAAAATACAAGGGATTTTCCCCTTATTTATACAATCCAAATGACCTTTAATTACAAATTAGGTCAAAAAAGGTCGACATGGCGAGTTACATCAAAAATCCAGTTTTTTACATAAAATTGACAATTTAAACCCTAAAATGTGCAGAAGAGGTGACATCATGCCCTTCTAGGGTGACGTTGGGCCTCATAAGTGAGACGTTGGACTCCAGGAGCAAAATGTTAGCCCTTCCAAGGCCTCTAAATCATGCCACATGTGCCACTTGGCACACAATTGCCTCCATCATGTCCATTTGACACTGGGTGATATCGAGGGTCAAAAGGGTGACGTCATGGGCCTCCCAAGGCCAACGTTCAGGGGGAAAGGAATGACCCCCCCTAGGTTCAGGCCTGCTAAGGTGTGTCTGGTGGAACGTCCTTCTTTCTCTCCGGTGCAAGCCTCTGGTATATGTCTGCCCCTGGCTGGGGTCTCAACATCTATGGAGGTCCGAGGTAATCATCTCCCCATATGTACCTGTCCGTCGGGCGTGGTCCTACATCAACAAACAGTACGCCCTCCATGGGCTCATAAGTCACAGGGATCATAGTAATGTCAATCCAATCTAATAATCAAGTTACCAAAACATATGCATAAAACCCCCCTTTTCCCAGACAAGTGCTCAAAGACGTTATGTTATTCTACAAGCCAAGTTTAGAGAGGGTTTTGGGACGTCCTATTGGGATAATTCTCCTTAGGTGTGGGGTGTTTCCTGGTGAAGACCAATCTAGGTCATGTGAGTGCATGAGATGGTGTGGCAGATGTTTGTGCAAGGGGTGATGTGATGATAGGGACATGTAGGTCTTACCCGTGGGTTCCCCTGAAGAGGGTGAGATGCACCTTGTCATGGATGCATTTGTTTCCTAGCCCATTCAATGCCTTTTTACTTTTATCTTATTGATTTTTCTTTCAACGGAGTAGCTGGGGGACACTGCCCTGACGTGGTGACTAGTGGTGACAACGTTACCCACAAGCATTTCACGGAGATGAGAAGGTTGGTTCATGATGAGACCCCCTTTCGCTCGGCTATGCCACTAAGAGCCACTACCCTGGCGTGGTGACCAGATGAATAGTAGTGTCATATCACTACATGCCCATGGACCTAATAGGTTGGCTCATGATGACACCCCCTATCAACCAACTAGGTCTTGAGTTTTATTTTTCTTATGGGTTCCCCATTTTCTTGCTGAGAAGCCCTTTATTGCTTTCTCAGGGATCCTTGGGCGAAGCATCTCGAGGTTTGATCTTTGGCTTTTAACTTTGCCAGCTACTTTTACCCTTTGGGCTTTTAGCCCCTTCTTCCCACAAGGCAAGGTACAACCCTTACTAGCTTGGCAAACCCAATGCCCAAACCGATGTAGGGGATAGATGAGAGGGAAGATGATGAAAAGTGATAAGTATGGAAGGAATGGACGATGACCTTTCATAAACCCATCGAGTGGCAACTCACTTCCTAAGGGAACCAACTTGTGAGGGAATTCTTTGATCCCCCCAGGTATGGACAAGTCAAAAGGCATAAAGTCCAAGCACACGTCATGAAGCAAAAAAGAGTTAAATGCACATATTCAAATGCTTTGAGAATCAGAGTGACACATACCATGATTCCCGGACTCATTACCTCATGGAGCAAGACCCAATGCTACTTCAGAACCAAGTCGATGTGATGGATGTTGCTGTTGCTGACAAAATGAAGGTGTTGAAGAAGAAGGATGGGCCCTCCAGGGCCAGGCTCAAATCAATATGTCTCTCGGTACTCCATGTCTAGGACCTGTGGGCCTCGAGACATAATCTCCTTAGTTATCCCTGGGATAGGGGATAACATGTACTATGTAATATTCATAGATGACTTCTCTCATAAGACTTGGATATATTTCCTGAAATCCAAGACCGACGTCTTTAGCAAATTTCAGGAATTTCGAGCTCTGGTTGAGAACTAGAGAGAAAGACATATCCGAGTCCTAAGTTCAAATAATGGAGGAGAGTTTACTTCCCATGGTTTTGATGATTTCTGCCAAGAAACGAGAATTAAGAGGGATGATAGTTCCTTACAATCCTCAACAAAATGGGGTTGTCGAAAGGAAGAATAGATCTATCTGTGAAGCACCCAAAACTATGATTCATGACCAAGAGTTTCCCATGTTCTTATGGGCAAAAGCTACCAATATAGTTGTGTACATTTAGAACAAGAGCCCTCACTACATATTAGGGAACAAGACTCCTGAAGAAGCATTCTTTGGTGTGAAGCCCAAAGTTTGGCATTTGAGGATATTTGGTTTCCCAGTGTACATTCATGTGCCCAAAGAGAAAAGATTAAAGATGGAACCCTCTAGAAGAAAGGGGACCTTTGGTGGATATAGTGAGACATTGAAGGCTTATCGAATCTATATCCCTTGTCAAAAACAAATTGAGGTTCATCGATATGTAACATTCAATGAGGAGGCAACCTTCCATAGATCTAGAGAGTCTCGCATGGATGTTTTTGTAGAAGAGGAGCAAGAGGCTCCTAGTGACACAGTTCACTCTACTCTAGATATTCACCCTTCAGATGGTCAGAGGGAGGAAGCTTTAGAAGAGATGGAAAATCATGTGGATGGGATTAGAGATGTTGCAGTAATCAAAAGGAAACCAACTTGGCTTCGTAATACTTTGCAAGAGGAAGAGAAGCATGTTGTTCCTCGTGGGACCTTTAGGGAGAGTAAGAAACCACACAGATTCTATAGTTACATGGTGTTGATGAGTCACAACATTAATGTTGAACCTTCCATTTTTTAGGAAGTTGCAGATCAAAAAGTATGGAAAGACACTATGATGGAGGAGTACCAATCCATCATGAAGAACGATGTATGGGAGATTGTTCCAAGACATGAAAGGAAGTTTGTGGTGACTTCTAAGTGGCTCTACAAGATTAAGTATGTTGCAGATGACAACATTGATAAATACAAAGCCAGGTTTGTGGCTCGTGGATTCTCTCATAAAGAAGGAATAGACTACGAGGAAACATTTGCTCCTGTGGCCAGGTATACTTTTAGTTGTACCATTATTGCTCTTGCTTCTATAATGGGTTGGAAATTACATCAGATGGATGTAAATATTTTGTTTCTGCATGGTATGATTGAGGAAGAAGTATACATAGAACAAGATCAAGGCTTTGTGATCCATGGGAAAGAGTCCCATGTGTGGAGACTAAAGAAAGCATTATATGGACTCAAGCAGGATCCCCGTGCATGGTATTCGAGAATTGATGGATACCTGTTAAGTTTGGGATTCAACAAAAGCATTGCAGATCCCAGCCTTTACTATAAGGTTGATGGTGATGAACATCTTATCCTAGTATTATACATTGATGATATGTTCCTTACTGAGGCATAACACTTGATAGCTCGATGCAAGGAGTTGACTTATGAGTTTGAAATGAAAGACTTGGGTCTAATGCACTACTTCTTGGTTTAGAAGTGTGGCAAAGATCTGATGAGATTTTCCTTTCACGAGGAAAGTATGCAGTAGAGATCCTGAAGAAGTTTGGGATGATGGACTGCAAATCCATGGCCACACCCATGATATCAAATTTGAAGAAGTTGAATGAGGCAGCTTCAGACTCAAATTTGGTGGACCCTATGATGTACAGCCAGCTAGTTGGGTCCCTGATGTACCTGGTGAACACCAGGTCAAATATATGTTTTGTTGTGAGCGCCTTGAGTCAATTCATGAGTGAACCAAGGCAATTGCACTGGGTTGCTGCAAAACATGTGTTGAGGTACCTATGTGGTACAGTTGGGTATGGAATCGAATACTTCTCGGGTGGAGAAGTAATGTTGCATGGTTATACAGACTCTGACTGGGTAGGGAGTGCATTGGATAGAAAGAGCACTTCAGGTTGTTGCTTTAGTTTGGGTTATGCTATGATTTCCTCACTTAGTAGGAAGTAGAATTACGCAACACTCGGTACAACAGAGGCAGAGTACATAACAACTAGTGTGGCAATCCGTGAAGCAGTATGGCTTTGAAATCTCCTTGCATATTTATTTGGTAAGATGCTTGAGTCTACGTTGATTCACTGTGACCATCAAAGTTGCGTAAGACTATCGGTGAATCCAATTTCTCATGACAAGTCAAATCATATAGAGATTAAATATCACTATATACGAGATATGGTGCAGATAGGAACTATTAGACTTTAGTACATTTCAACTGATGAGTAGACTGTAGACATTATGACCAAGCCATTGTCCAAAGCGAAGTTTGTGTACTTTCGGGACAAGCTTGGTGTGGCAAAGAATGTATCCCTCATTGAGAGGGAGTGTTGATGTTTGAGGAAACATCATGAGACATTCTCCACGGAGGGTCATGTGTGGACTAGTACGGGGGAATGTAGACTTCATCTCGACTTGCCTCAGATGGTCAGATGAAGGAACCAAGACATTGGTTTCATGAGGAAACCTCTATATGTCTTCGGGGACATTGGTTCCATGAGGGAACCTCGATTTGTCCTAGAGATGTTTGAGGCAACATCATGAGACATTATCCCTAGAGGGTCCTGCATGGACTAGTAGGAGAGAATGTGGACTTCATCCCGATGTGCCTAAAATGGTCAAATGAAGGAACCAAGACATTGGTTTCATGAGGGAACCAAGACATCGGTTTCATGAGGAAACCTCGATATTTCTTGTGAGACATTGGTTCCATGAGGGAACCTCGATATGTCTTAGACATTGGTTTCATGAGGAAACCTCTATATGTCAAATATGGTCGAAGATGACTTAGCTTGATCAACCCCAAGGGACTGGACACCCCTTGTAGGATGAGCTAGCTCAAGTTTTGTGGATACTGACTACATGATGTGTATGAACACAGGTAAATGTGTGATGTGACAAATGAGAAACAAGCTTGATGAGATAGAGATTACCTCCCTAGTTGAGAGGGAGTGTTAGAGTTTTGGCAACTGTGGTCGCCATTCTCCATGACGAAAATACAAATTGGTTTACATATCACTACATTTGTTCATTAACTTAATGATAATCAAGACAACTCATCACCCGAAGTAAATTGTTTTTATACTGGAATCCTACGTGACAACAAACCTAATTAAGAGTAGCCGCACATGTTGATATTATCATTCAAGTTTCATAAATAAAAAGTTAAGATCTCGCGTTAGGTAGATGTTCGAAATAAATTAAATGCGTTGGAAACAACAAGTATTACTCTGCCATGTACGTGTTAAAGCATCTCAACTAATCAAACTGTTTTTATTAGTTCTATTGTTTGTGGAAGAACATAACTTGAAGGGGCACAATGGAAAAAAAATATATGTGAACGATTATGACTATTTTTATTAATTCTTTGAGGCTATAAATAAAGGAAGAATTACTTTATGATAATTATCATCGAAGTTCTCGTATTCATTGTATTCTTCATTGAATAAAAATACATTCTTTGTATGAAAGATTTATGTTCATATTGCATTTATATAGAAGATTAAAGTATAAATAACTGTTCCACATAGAAACTTCAACAATTTGGAACATCATCTAATATCACACATCTACTACTTGTAGATGTCATTCTAATTTTATGTGAAAGCACTAGAAGGGTAATTAAGAAGTGCAAAGGCACCTTGGATTTATTTTGTAAGGCAACTAGAATGATAATAAGTATGGAAAAATTCATGATTACTCTATGGGGGCTATATGAGCAAGAAAATAACCATTTTGCTTGGTTATTTCCTTCTTAGGTGACATGCTTAAAATAGGAATTGGAGTATCTAGGATTCTTTTTGAAGCCAAACTTGTATAAGAAATGTGATTGAGAGTGGTTGATTGCTAAAGTGGAAAAGAAATTAAACACCTGGTGCAACAAGTGGCTATTCAAAGGAGGTCATCTTATATTGGTAAAAGTAGTCTTGGAATCAATCCCAATTTACTAGATATCACTTGCTTGGGTCCCAAAAGGAATTTTGGAAGCCATCAGGCACCTCCATTACAAATTTATTTGGTTTGGAGATCAAAAGAAGAAAGGCCTTGTGCTAGTTTCCTAGAAAAAGTTGGCCTTACTTGAAGTTCCTGGAGGATAGGAGCTTAAAAACCATTTTCTTTTCTTAAAGGCTCTTGCTATAGAAAACACGTGGAGGCTAATTTAAGAAACATGTTTTTGGGTTCATGTTCTAAGACCAAATTACACAGGCCCTAATTCAATGGAGGACTGGGTTAGAAATCCTTCTAAACAAGTAAATAATGCCTCAATAATATGGAAAGTCATTACTTTTCCATTCAATATAGTTAGCAATTAGTTGATATTGAAGATTGGGAAAGAAGATAAAGTTCAAATTGACCTTGACCCATAAGGAGGGAGCAAAGGTCTGCACAAACTACCCTTCTAAATGATACATGAGTTAAGAAATAAAGGGTACTATACACTATGACAAGTTGCAAAATTGGGAAAGGAATACTACTTGGTATCAACAGTGGCTATCTTGGGAAGAGATAGTTCTGGGGGAAGAATATGCTAAATTATGGGAAGGGTACACAAACATTCTGAAATTTTGTAATATCAGACTCAAAGAAGAGGAGGATCGACTAATTTGGTGATTGAATCTTGTTGGGGCTTATGTTCCAAAAATTGGTTACAAAACACTAGTAGAGGAAGGAAGACAAGGTTCATCATATATGGCGGTGGAAATATATTTGGAAATTAAAATGCCCTACGAAAAACAAGATCTTCATGTGCTTGATCTTACACAATAAGGTACCCACATGGGAGTTCCTTCATAAAATTGATTTAATTGGGTCAGGAGGGTGCAATTAATGTCAACAAGCAAAATAAACTATATAGAATATCATCTTGGTATGCCCATATACCAAGGAGGTATGGAAAAAGGTGGAAAGAATGGCAGGGATGAGGAACCTTTGGGGAGGTGAAAGTATTCAAGAAGCCTTCAAAACCTATTGTTCTAGAAATGACACATTAAATATCATAGTACTACTTGTTAACATTGCCCAGGGAGTATGGCTCACCAAAAAACTAAAGGTGTTTGAAGATAAATAAAGTTAACCTCTCAAATATGCAATCTAGGCCCGAAATATTTAAATGCCCGCCCACAGTTATAAGAAAAAACAATCACACATTCGTAGGAAAAAGAGGAAATAAACAAGAACATCCCTTGGGCATTTTTTTGATGGTGCATCATAGGGGAGCCCTCTTAAGGGAGGTTCAAGAGGGATTTTATACTTATCTTTAAAACATATCATTTCTTTCAAATATGGAATTGGAAACCAATAACTTCTGTGAAATGATGCCTCTAAAACTAGTTTTGAGGCTAGCTCAAGAATTTGGTGTAACTAATCTTCAAATCTTTGTTGACTCAATGTTGGTTATATAATGGTCGCACAAATAAATTGCTCTAAGGAATTTTACCTTACAACCTTTGCATGATGAAGTATTAAATCTTCTCACAAGATCCTCATATATATCTTTGGCTCACATTTATAGGGACATAAACAAACTTGTAGATGGGCTCTCAAAAGTTGGAGTCATATTGGAATAAGGAACTTGGATTATTTATATAGTCCATAATGGACACTCAACTGAATATAAGCATGACCCTTGGATCTAACCTTTTAATTCTTAATTTCTATTAAAATTTTATGTACAAATAATGGACATTTTCAAGACTTTAGTTTGGATGGTTGATGTAATTTTCTGGTATCATTTTTTGTTTTTTGAAGAAAAGATACATATGTAACTCACTAGGTATAGTTTTAAGTTTTTGGCTGAAGGAGACTAGGACCCAGGAATGTAAATACACAGGCTTAAATGTACTTTTGAATTCCATGGGCGTTTGACTATATATTTTGTTTATTTTAATAGAAATATAGATATTTCTCGTTGGAATTTTATTTTTATTTTTATAAACATATTTAAAATACAACAAAAGACTTTGGATGGGGTGTCACGCTTGACGTCATGAACATGAACCTGGAGGGAGGAAGCCCTGCCACTTGGTGGCTCGAGCTTCCAAAAGGGCGTGTGGAGGGTGCCTCCTCTTTCTTCCAAGGCTTGGACATTATCGACATTATGATTTTGGAGTGTGAGAAGATGAGGACGCGACTGGTTTACGATATTGTTGAGGGGACAATAAATTATTGCAATCATACTCCAGTCGTTATGGAAATTACTCTACACCATCAAATATGTTATCCCGAGGGGACCTCATCGCAGGTAGGAGGAAAAATTCTTAATGCAAGACCAACCTTGGCTCTCATTCCCATTGACATTTGTTGGCTTTGGTCAAGGAGATTGTTGTTCTCCCTCTCTGATGTTGTTGGTATTCTTGTTGGCTCAATGTCGTGCATCTGTGAACAAGGGCACTCTCGAAGGGGTATAGGTTCTCATCGTCAGACTGGTAAGCATATTGATGAAATGGGGCTCTCTACCAATGATCTAGAGATGGTAGTAGATGCTTTGCCACTTCAGAATGAAGTTGTGAGTGGAGAATTGACAATGCAGGAGGAAAATCTAATTTGGGGATGTAGAGTCAAATGGTATGAATATGAAGTTGGGTCTATGGTTGACGTTGCTCAGCTAGCACCCACCCCGTTGTTGATAAACAAGGTAAAGATAACCATTCCCGATGGCTCTGAAGGCATGAAATCTGGATGCATGTCCTCTAGACCCCTTAAGTCTCCACTGGAGGAATGGAGCCATGACGACTCCTCGAGCAACTTTTGTTCGAAGGAAGAACATTTGCAACTTCTCTTCAAGGTTCGTAGTGAAGTGGTAAATTAAAAATTTAGAATTGAGCAATTGGACCAAAAAATCTCTCTGTTATTAGCTCTGAGTGCCCTCCAAGCTTAGCAGAGGCCTGCATTAGACTTGTTTGCCCAGGATGCATTTCACACAAACATGCAAATTACTCTATCTCCAAGTAGCAAGGAATCTCCTTCAAATGGACATGTTTCTCATTCAATCCAGTAGTTGGTTTCTTCTCTTTAGATAGTTTTTCTCTTAGACCTCTAGCTCAAGCTTTAAGTAGGAGTGGTGTTTTGATGTTAACACTTTGTCATAGAGACTGTATCCCTATAGATTATCTGTTGTTTTATTTTTTGACTCCATGGGCATGTTTAAACTTTGAACTATGGTTGATCTGGGTTGGTTTCCTTTCATGGAAACCCACCTTCAAGAAGGTTGTATGTTTACATTCATTGTTTTATAGAAGGTAATATAATGTTTTCTTACTTGGAAAAAAAATACAAGAAGAGAAATAAAATTGTCACACACACAAAGAGATAATTGAAGTGAGTCCACATCATTCCTATTATACTCCATGTTAACTTGGTCGTATACTTCTACATGCTGACATTAGTATGGTTAAATGGATGGTGGATCAATATAAACAAAGTTTCTTAGTGGCAACACTTATTGTTGTTGAAAATTTGAATATTAGCCAATAAAGTGGACATTATTACCAACGTGGATTAGCAATTGGATTGCAAGTCTTCATTGATGGATGATTTGGTGAGCCACACTACCAGATCTCCCATTGTTTAGGCAACGTGGCCACATATTTCAATACTGACAGGAACCTTATGGCACTCAAAATGATTATGCATTGCATGTAATATGTGTACGAACTTGTAGAGTAGATATTAGATAATCAACAATCAGATGAAAACATGGTTAATTTGCAAAAAGTGAACTGTGAAGTAGATCACCCTTGATAATTTACACTGTGATGAGAAGGGCTCACAAATATATGAAGAAATCACTAGTCTCAAGGACTATTACTTATTCAATGCAAAATGAGAGTTGCTTGAAGAAAAAAACAATGGATATAGTGATTGCCATTATTCTTGGAAGCTTGTTTGTGGAATTGGGTTGTGGTTACGCTACTGTCAAAGGACTGATATGAAGTTCGAAGGTTTTTTCATGTTTTGTTACAAGCAATTTCATTAATTCTTTATTGTGTTTCAAGATGACTATTCTGTTAAGTTAATTTATGTTACTCATACACTAGATTTTGAGACTGTTATTGTACTTGTTTGGAGCATTGTGTGGAGCCACGTCATAGATACTGTAATGTATTGAATGCATAATGCGTAAAAAATAAAAGGTAAAGAAGGTAGTACTTGCATACTTTATCATCCATTTCATCCTTATTTCCTAGCTTGCTCTGCTCCTCTTGAAAATGGACTATATTACTTGCAAATAGGTGTTCTCCATTTGCTTAAGTTCTGTTGATTTTATGTCATAGTCATCGTCATGACTATGTTATGTTGGTAATGTTGGAAATTTTGTATTCATATTTGCTTTAAACTAGTTCTCTAGGCATCTGGGCCACTTTAATTATATACATTAACCATTGAAAACAATGGGCATTTCCAGGACTTTAGTTTGAATGGCTGATGTAATTTTTTGGTATCAATTTTTGTTTTTTGAAGAAAAGATACATATGTAACTTACTAGGTATAGTTTTAAGTTTTTGGCCGAAGGAGAATAGGACCCAAGAATGTCAAGACACGGGCTTAAATGCACTGTTGAATGCCATGGGCATTTGACTATGTATTTTGTTTATTTTAATAAAAATATAGTTTTTTCTCCTTAGAGAAAAAATCTTTTTTTATAAACATAGTTATAATACAACAAAAGAAAGAAAATTGAGAGAGAGAGAGAGAGAGAGAGAGAGAGAGAGAGAGATGATTGAAGTGAGTCCATAACATTCCCATTATCCTCCATATTAACTTGGTCGTATACTTCTACATGCTCACGTTAGTATAATTACATAGATGATGGATCAATATAAATAAAGTTGCTTATTGGCAACACTTATCGTTGTTGAAAGTTTGAATATTAGCCAATAAAGTGGACAATATTACCAATGTGGATTAGCAAGTGCATTGCAAGTGTTCATTGATGGATGGTTTGGTGAGCCACATTGCCAGATCTCCTATTGTTTAGGCAACACAGTCACATATTTCAATACTGACATAGACCTTATGGCACTCAAAATGATTATGTATTGCATGTAATATGTGTACGAACTTGTGAATTAGATATTAGACAATCAACAGTCAGAGGAAAACATGGTTAATTTGCAAAAAGTAAATTGTGAAGGAGATCATCCTTGACAATTTACACGGTGATGAGAAGGGCTCACAAATGTATGAAGAAATCACAAGTCTTGAGGACTATTACTTATTCAATGCAAAACGAGAGTTGCTTGAAGAAAAAACAATGGATATAGTGAATGCCATTATTCCTGGAAGCTTGTTTGTGGAATTGGGTTGTGGTACTGTCAAGGAACTGATTTGAAGTTCAAAACTTTTGTCAGTTTTTGTTACAAGCAATTTCATTAATTCTTTATTGTGTTTCTGGATGACTATTTGGTTAAGTTAATTTATGTTATTCATACACTAGATTTTGAGACTGTTATTGCACTTGCTTGAAGCATTGTGTGGAGCCACATCATAGATAATGTAATGTATTGAATGTGTAATGCATAAAAAAAAAGGGTAAACAAAGTAGTACTAACATACTTTATGGTCCATTTCATCCCTATTGTCTAACTTGCTCAGCTCCTCTTGAACTTGTTAGAATATGATGGATGTGCTCATTTAACCATAGACAATATCACTATTGTCACCCAATCATAGGCTGAAGCCACCCTTGAGCACCTTAACCTTGACAGAGAATCATTCCAGAAACAAACCCTAGGCTAGATAGCCAAACAAAGGGTGGCACACCTTTCTCCAAGGATAACGCACCAAGCAAGAGCTGATCAGAGAGTCCAAACCATAACCAAGAGATAGTCCAAGCCAAAACCAAAATCTGCTAGCTGCAACAGCTGCAACGACAACTCTCCTCCAAACTTGCGCATAAATTGGCCAACTACAGTGCGCACAAGTGTTGTTTCTGCAGTTCTGAGAATGCCTACCAGAATGAAGACTGGTCTCCTGTATTTATACTAAATCTAGCAAACTGCCTGGGCCGACTTCTCATTTTGGGTGCCTATTTACTCAATATATAATATTTCCTTTAGCCGACTTCTTCTCTTGGAGGCTAATAACCTAATATAAGTTATCCTCTTGAGTCGACTTGTCTTCTAGGGTTATTAGCCAACTAATTAGGGTTTCTTCTTGCTTCCAGGAATATTCTATTCTCGTCAGGTTTACATGTGGAGGTAAATACCTCCCGCAACTACCATAATATTAACACTCCCTCCTAGCTAGGGAGGTATTGAAGGTAATGGTCTTGAACACAAACATATCATTCACCCAGTAGCATCAACATAGTCGTATAGACTATCTCATGACTAGATCATGAGCACCATCATCACTATCAATGTCATCAGTTGCATCATATCTCAAAACCATACTCCATCTGAGTAATCAGACATGATGCTGGATAAGTCACTCACTCCACATAGTGACACAAGAACCATTCTTCTAATTTAGACATATGTCCTAGAAGAATAAATGTCCTGGACCATTTTTTGTCTAGGAAATCTCTATCCATTGATCATCCATCTAGCTGATTAAACATTTTCCAACACTACTGATGGTCTTCAAGGCAAACAGAACAATGTCATTCAATAGAACACAACTGTGTCTATCCATAGTAGTACACAACTACTATCCACTGGTACACTACCACACCAAGTAGCACACAAATACTTGATCAATGACACATAGTCACAATCAGTGGAACACATCCACCATAGTAGTATACATCTATTGTCCGGAGACATACAATCTCCATAATAATCATATCATCTGATATCAACCTGCACAAAAAACATTGTGATGATATAAAATGAGTCATCTGGGCCATTCTTCCACTCACATCTATGAGATCTGGAAGAGCATTTTCCCTCAAAAGGTAAAACATCAATGATGAACTATCTGGACTATTCTTCTCAAGTAAGGAAGAATAACTGTCCCAATTTCTGAGCCTGGACCATTCCCTATCCGGGCCATTCCTCCGGCACTAAACAAAGTGCAACCTAGAGAGAATGAATCTGCCCTAGGGAATACTTGTCCCTGATTGTTGAACCTGGACCATTCACCTATCTGGGCCATTCCTTCGGCACTAAACAAAGTGTAGCCTGGAGAGAATGAATCTGCCCTAGGGAATGACTGTCCGGACCATTTCCAAAGAAAACAACTGTCCTGCACCAACCTCCAAAACAAACCATTCTTCGAAACTGCTCACAATTGTGAGCTTCGAAAAAATGACTGTTCGGCGAGGCATACCAGTCTTCTTGACCACTACTAAGAGTGATCGTCAACAAGAGAGATTGTCCTAGACCATTCCCTATGTTAACCACAAGGGGAATCACTGTCTATGGTACATCAACAATCCATCGAACCATTTTCATTACGAAAATGACCGTTCGATCTGGACCATTTTCCGAACTGGAAAATGCCTGTCCGTCAGAAATCTCAAACCACTTTCCGAACTAGAAAGGAACTGCTCATCCTGGACCATTTTTTGAACTTGAAAAATGACTGTCGATAAATCAATAACACATTAGTGCTCCCTCCCAATATGGGAGCCATCTCTTCCTTTTTTAATAAGGAAGTTGGCTCCATGAGCTCCAACTTGAGTACACAAATTTTTTCATCTTGAACAGAGGCTTCACCAAAATGTCTGCTTATCTGTTCATCTGCTCATCTGTGGAGATATATATTGGAGAACCACTTTCTCTTTTCTGGATTTCATCACGGAGAGTGTAATGCTTGATTTCAATGTACTTCGGTCTTTCTGGAACACTGGTTTTCTCTGAAGGCTTTATATAGCTTTGATCAATGTAGTATATCATTGTTGGATTCATCTTTTGTTTCCTGCTAGCTTATAACATCGTGGCAGGGCTCAAACTAGAACATATCTATGAGATTTTGTCATGGATTAGCAATCCATCATCCTGGATTTCTGAGTAACCATTCAGATACAATATCTCTGTTATAGAAATCTTTTTACCACGCTTCTGCTGTGTATTGAAGGCTCTGCACCAAGTTGTTTGAATCCATGGAAGATCTTCTTCCATTTGCATTCAAGGGTCTCTTTGTGGTATACCTCAAAGCCTTTTAGGTTGCTCTACATGTAAACTCCAACCTATGGATATTGTGGACGATATACTGTCTCATGTAGAGGTATGTTTGGTTTACAAGCAATCATCATAGTCTTCTCCCTCCATCTGGGAGAACCTCTAGTTCTGGATCTTGCAATGCTTTCATTCATAAGTCTTCCATACATTGTTCTTCATCACAACTTTCAATTCCTCTGCTTGATTGCTTTTAGTGAGTTCATATCATGCTGGTAGTCTTGTGATTCTCGATACACTGACTGGTTGTTTTGTCTTTTCTTTCTCTCTTGGAATCTTCATTTTCTTCCTCATGTTTCTCTTTAGCTCTTGAGTTCATGGATTTTTCTATAGATTCCATTCTTTGAACATTCCAACTTCTTTCTTTCATCATAGGATCATGGATGTGGATGGACAACTAGGGATTACTTTAAGCCTTCTTGAAGAAGACTTCTTCTTAAGTCACACTGAACACGTGCTGCTTTTCATGGTTGCTGCCATGGATAGATACTTCATCATCTTCAATGGATCATATAATTTAGAATTAGCTCCCTCCTAATCCTTGCTTCATGCATGAATGCATGTTCTTCATTTGATAAAATAATCGGCTCCCTCCATCTAGGAGAGTCCAAGCTTCCGTCTACATCCTTATTGCCTTCTGCAAAGAGTCACAAATCTTTTTCCAATTTCCTCTTGATTGTTGACTTCTTTTTGTCTTTAATTCTTCTAGGTTTCTTCAAGATTAATTCTGATAATAACTTCCACATGAATTGTTACCAGGGGTTGTTGATGTAATTCATCCTTTCATGTGTATTATCTGACTTGTAGCAATCCTTATCTTGTTGTTCTTCCATAAGTATAGTTTCTGTTTGAACATATTATCTTCTAAGAAATAGATATGCAAGATATGTGCAGAAAACATGGTATGCACAAGAACTATGAAGAGTGTTGTTTACCTTGTCTTAGAAGAAGA
>SNQJ01S0160776.1:16032-28889 GCA_010110895.2 Picea sitchensis
TCCCACTTTTCTCATTTATTTCAGTGTATATTTTGTATTTGGATATGTAACATGGCCTCATTGTTGGGACCCATTCTTTATTTTCACCATAGTGATGTTCAGGGGGTATTGGAGATACTTCCCACAAACCTAGGGTTTATTTTTCCTAAGGTTTTCCCTATGTTTATTAGTCATTATTCATTATCCTATAGTTTAGGGAGAATATTCTCTTCATTTCACACTTCATTTTGATTTGTTGAGTGGAGTCTATATGCCACATTAGAATTATCACCATGCAACATTGGGATCATCACCAGCTAATGCACATTGTCCTTGGTATCATCACCAGACTAGCACATTACTCATGATTCCCTGATCTCCTCCTCACTTCACTCTATGTTTTTTAGTTAACTGAATACTGAGAGACTAGTTAACTCAGACTAGGTGGCATTTCACTCCCGTAACTTCCTGAGAGACTAGACTAGGTGGCAGTTTACACCCGTAATTGTTGGTGTGTGTCCAGATCACTCTACACCACCACTATGGCACATTGGCTTCTCCCATAGTGCGCATTAGTTTAGTTATATAGAGTATATCATGTGTAAATTATCATTCATTCATTTGGTTAATGAGAATTATTCCATTCTTTCTCTCCTGCTTCTCTTTTCTCATATTTTGTCTACAAATTGTTTATATCATTTTCTAGCTAGATCTATTATGTGCGGGTTCAACACATTTATAGAGACAAAGAAATGGAGGTAGAATTCCATAAAAATTTTCACTATATCAGTGTTTCCATCAGATTGAGGATGATAATATGAGCTATGAGCCAATTGAGTACCCAAACAGCAAAACAATTCTATCCAAAAATGTCGAGTGAAGATGGGATCTTTGTCACTTACAATAATCTTGGGGCTTCCATGTAGCTTTTGAAATGTCTCCATGAATGCGATAGAAAATATATTATCTTTGAAAGGATGAGAAAGTGAAAAAAAATGTGTGTACTTGGTCAGTCTATCAACAATCACCATGATGACACTCTTTCCTTCAGACTTCGGTAACCATGTGATGAAATCCATGGAAACCTCCTCCCAACACTAACTTGGAATGGATAATGGTTGTAAAATACCTAGGTTCTTAATTGTTTCCACCTTATTTTATTGGAAAACCAAACATTCTTCCACAAACCTTTGAACATCAGTTTTAAGGCCATCCCAAAACAATTCCCTCTTGACCCTGTGATAGGTTTTCAAAAATCTTGAATTCCCTCCTACTGGAGAGGTGTGAAATTCTAAAAGTACCTTTTCTTTAATTTGGGATTTCTTACATAAATATAAGAGATATTTGTACCATAGTGAATAATTTTTCCATGTGAATGTATCAGATGCATTGGAATCCTACTACAACCTTTGAATGTGAGTCCACACTTCTTCGTCATTGTTCCATTCATCCCTTTCTTTTGTTATCCAATCAAGTTGGATGATAGATATATCACAAATAAATGCCTCAACATCTTCATTCTTTCTTGACAGTGCATCTGCCACAACATTTTGCTTCCCTTTCTTGTAGATGATTTAAAATTCATAACCCAACATCTTGGTCACCCATTTTTGTTTCTCTTCTGAAGATAGTCTTTGTTCCAAGAAGCATTTAAGACTGTCATGATATGTTTTTACCTTGAAGACTTGCCTACCTATTAGGTAAGGGTGCCACTACTTCAATGCATGTAGTATTTACATCATTTCCTTCTTATAAATGGGTTTTTGTAAGTCCTTTCCCTTGAGTGGCCGACTTTCAAAAGCAAGGGGTCTTCCTTATTACATTAGAATAACGCCAATGTCATTTCTCGAGGCATCACATTCCACAATAAAGATTTTTGTGAAGTCTGGTGTGGTCAAGACATGAGCTTTGCACATTGCCCCTTTAATCTTTTCAAAATATTGAGTTTCCTCTAGAGTCCATGAAAATGCATCCTTCTTAGTTAATGTAGTTAAAGGTGTTGGTATTCTTCCATAGTTTCGAATAAACTTTTATTCCCTAAATAGTGGCACATTACCCCTTAGTTGGGGCATATCACATTAGTAATGTTATTTTATTTATGTCAGCTTGGGTCCATTATTTGTAATTTTACCTCCTAGTCTTCTAATATACCATGGAGACCTTTTCATTTGGAATCATCTTGTATTTGGACATTTATGTGGTGTATAAGGAGGTTTCCGCCTCGAAGAGGCTTATTATATGAAATTATCTCTTTTTCAAGGCGTTGAGTACTTATTCTGAGTTTTTTATATGCTATCTTGATATCTGGTTCTTAACATTTGGTATCAGAGCTCAAGGTCTTGGGGTTTCGTTACTACATCTGAGACACCTTGGAATTTTTGCTAAAAAAAAATTTCTGAAAAGTTTCAGAAGGAACCCCTTGGAGGATATTTAGTATACATATCAAGGTGTGTTGGGTTCAAATTTTATCTCCTGAGGCCTTATACTTTCTGATATATAGCTTGTGTAAGATAGGGTATTGGAATCATCCTGAATTTAGTCATTGGAAAATTTGTGCTATTATTTTTTTTTTGTAACGTTTCAAACCCTAAAATATGGAGGATATTCTTATAAATTATCAAGGTAGTTGTGATAAAAATTTCATCTTCTAGGTCATCCTACTTTTGTAGATACACCCTGTGAAAGATAGGGTATCTGACTAGTCATATTAACTACTCTCAAATAGGTATTCCGGGTAAAATAGTGATATCTTCTTCAGTGAGCATCCAAATTAAGTGATACCAGTTACATTGGACAGTGGAAAGTCGGTATTATTTCTGGTACAAGTTTCAGAATCAAATATCAATTATTGTGATCTTGGTGCGCTTTACAAGTACGCTCTCCTCGAAGGGAAAAAAATAAACAAGTTGTGTGGAAGTTACCATAACTTCCACTTGGTACATCCAATTTTGATTAGTCCTATGGAATTTCAAAGAAAAAATATCAGAGAACTAAAAAAAAAAATCATACCTAGAAGGGTTAAAATTTTGGAGATATAATAGAAGAAAGATTTTCTAGAAGAACCAGCTCAAAATCAAGGTTTAAAAGTGATACTTGGCCAAAATTCCACCAAAAAAGGGAACTACTACACCAAATCAGCCTCCAAATAGTCCTACTTGGACTCTTGATGAAGGTGAATAAATGTGTAGGGACATAAATTATTTACAAAAGAACACAGTAATAAAATATGAACTACAAGGGATGATGGATGGTTTAAAAAAGGATATCATGGAAGGATTGAAAAATTTCCTAATAGAAGACTCCATCACATAGTTAAGGAAAATCAATGCAAGGTTTCCTCAGGACATGCAACATCTTCAGTTGGGGGGAGTGTTGGGTCACCAAAATACCACCTTTTCACCAACCTTTCACTTCACTTTTAACCATATTCCTCTTTCTCGTAACCTTACATTCATACCATTTTCATGATTACATATGGATTTAGACTTATTATTTTCCAAAGAATTTATTTTAGTACTTTGAGTGAATTTATGATTAAATACTAGAAAAATAGCATGGTTTCACTTATATATCAAATTTGGATGAATTCTATGATGTTTATAGGTATATTTGAAGACCCCAACAAATTCATATTTGACCACCAAGCCTCAAATTCGATTTTCCTCTTCCAACTCTTGAGGATTTGATGAATATTTGGGGGAATTAATCAAGTATCTTGGATGGAGAAGAATCATGGAGTATTGATTAGAAATATTTGTGTAGAGATATTACTTTCTAGGTGTTAGCACATGGTTGTAACCACATGAGACATTTGTGGATCTAGGAGAGATTTGTGGATCTAAATTCATTTTTCGTTATCTTAGTTTTTGTAAAAATAGAAGTTCCTCCTCCATTCCAAGGGGAGGACTCTTGGAGAAAACATCCATATTATTATGGAATAGAACACATTTCATAATTTCTTGTGTTATTTTGTTTCTAGTTTTATATTCTTGTTTTAGGATGTAGTTTTATAATTCATGTAGTTTGCAACTATGTTGGAGATTAGTTTCAGTTATTTATTCTATAGGGTATGCCTTCTCTAAAAGGATGGAGAGTTGGTTGATGCTTATTGTCTTTTATTTATTTATTTTTTTCCTTTTCACAATGATTACTTTCCTTTATGCAAGTGTGGTTTTATTGATTGTTTAATTTTCACAAGTGTGTCAACATTCGAATGTGGTGTGCATTAGAGATCTGATTGTTGAACTTGAGAATTCTGCAAAAGCTCAAAATCCATGGACCTCTAACTCACAACACGAGACTCTTTGATTTCAATTCTTGTTTTTTTCCTTTTAGTTTGATTAATCTACAAGAAATGGAAAAGTCATGAAGTTAACTATTAGTGCAACTAGTTATAGGACTTGAAAACTTAATTCTAATTCTTGGAAGTATCTTATCAAACAAAGTACTTTTGAATTTAGTGGGTTTAGTTTAGAGTTAGTTTCATACTCCTGCACATATGTTTTTGGCATCATCACAAGCTTACAAGAATCCATATTGATAAATTTAATGTGTGATTTATGGATATAAATATGATCGACACTGCTCTAGGGAGGGTCAACTCTTGAATGTTATCGATTAATGCTAAAATTTGGCCTTGAAGCTACGCAATAATAGTGTCTTAATTTGGTCTCATAACCCTTGAGCTTCCTAGGTATCCATCCATTGATTTTATTTTCATCGCATGTTCTAAGGCTTCCCCTAATGTAGTTATCTATTGTTGGGTTAATGGTATCTAGGTCAATGATAACAGTATGTGTATAAACCATTCTCATTGGTGGTCTTCATGGATAGGGTTTTCCAATTTCCCTATTGCATCATTAAATATTTGGTTATACTCTTAAGAAGACTCACCATCTCTTTGTTTGATCTCCTGCAGCTCAAAGAGAGAATGTTGTTCTGACTGGGGTAAGAAGAATTATAATATGAACCTAAATCCCTTTAACTCAACAACGGGAACCAAACCCACCACCGAGGCCCAATTAGACTCTACAGTGTTTAATGGTGGAATGGTTCTCCAGATCTTGCGATCCGGCCAATTAATCAATGGGCTTTATGTTTTCTTGTGAAGGCTTCTCCTTCAGTTCAAATGTTCTCTTTTTGTATTTTCTCCTATAGGTGGGATCGATACAAGATAAAATCCAATATAAACCAACTAGGTAATCAAAGTGGGGAAACTTAACTACTGGAGAAGGTTGAGCTTGGGATAACCCTTTTAATATAGCATGTAGACAATGATTCTCTACCACAGGCCTAGTACTAATACATTGACCTGTTGGTATTCCAATGTGACTGAGATACAATTTATTAGAAAGAAAACATGCATGCGATAAACGATGGCAAGGAAAATAATTATCTTAACTCTAATCATCCATCACATAATAACACAACGAATTACTTTTCATCATTAAAGATAAGAACTATAAATCATTGCATCAGATAACTTATCAACAGTTTTAGAATCTCTTACTCGTTACAACATCCATTCATGAGATGAAATAAAAAATAATTCTTCTCCACATCCAATCATACACACTTCTGATGAAAAACACAAACTTGTCTCTAGTCCTAAATAGGACTTCTCAATTAAGGTAGCTCTGAAATAGTTTTTTACAAAATCCAAAATGAGGGTCTTTGCAACAACCATCGACCCTTTGCTAACAGGTCGAATCTCCTATTTATAACATACTATTAACTAAAATAACTATTAAAGTGAAGCTAAGTAAAACAAATTTCTCCACATGGTGCTTTCTTCTATCAGTCTTCAAAGAGTCATAAAATGATCTCACTTTAGTGGATGACTCTTCACATACTCTGACCACTTGATGAAGAGATCCTCGCATGTGTTAGCATACAGGAATCTATGGTGTTCCATTAGGGCCGAAAGGATATCTCATATCTCTACTGCATGTGCCTGATACTTGACTTTTCTTGCACTTAACTGTTGCAACATGGCTCGAGCTTTGATCAGGTGCTCCATGAAATATTGCACCTGCCTTCGTGCCATGTCGACTACCTTCTCTATTTCCTCAACCCATGATGAGTCTTGTTCGACATGTGATTTGACTATGTCGTGCAAGTCGACAAATTCATCAGGGGTGTCGAATTCGGGGAGGCTGATATCTCTCATTGCCCAGTTGATCTTGGTCCATCGTTTCTTGCACTCGGCCCATTTCTCTTGGATTTCCTGATGAGGTTCTTGAGCCATTTTTACCCAATATTCGGTCGATTTCCTTATGCAGTCGATGTTTCTTTTGTTTAGTACTCGAATGTTGTGCTCTTCGACGTCTCAACCTTATTTCACTGCATTGATATAGTCGATCATTTCCACAGCTTGGTGTGATTTTTCGTACCACCTCTCCATATCCTTTCACATCGTTAGTGCCATGAGGGTGTCTTCTTGAAGCTCGACTATCCTTGCAGTGAATAGGTTTCGTTCATTTGTAAATTTGTTGTAGGCCTCCTTGAATTTTCTCTTTAGGAGAAACGTGGCCTACATGTTGTCCTAGTAATACTTTGCCAAGTGGCGCAAATGTTCCAATTCTTTCAGAGAAGCAGAGAGCTCCTTTTCATCCCTATTTTCTCTATTTATGGTGGCATATATGATTTCCATCCCTGCGTCAATAAGTTCAGATGTTTAGGCATGCTCTGTATTTATCATGTTTTCCTCCATGGTGATGAGGATGGAGTGATCTAGAGTGATCCTCCTCTTCATGGTGGTTCTCTGTATGATAGCTTTACTTTTTCGGTCGTAAGCGATGGAATGTATTTCATCAAATTCATCCATGGGTTCGGGGATTTGTTGATCTCCCCAGGTGATCATATTTCCCAGGCTCCTGATGGTATACATTTATTTAAGACTGGGTTCTTGAACTTCCTCTCTGTGTTCTGGAATTCTGGATTATGTTTGTTTCTCATCGGAAAGTGGAGCACCAATTGAAATTGAGGCATCGAGGGTAGGCTCGGTACTTACTTGATTATCATTTGTTGAGACATTGATTTCCTGTTGTGGATCTTCTTCCTTTTGTTCACCTGGCCCTAGCTCATCCTTCAAACTATCCGCTTGGGTCTTCGATGCATCAGGTAGATTAGTGTCTAAGACAATATCGACTTCATGTTCATTCTTTGGAAGACTAATTTGAGCATCGGGAGCTGGGGAAGATGCCTTCTCTGGATCTTTTTCCTCTATGATCTGTACAGGGGTCACTAGGGATACCTCCGAGATATATTCATCATCATATATGTTTATCAATTCACTGAGGGGCTTTGGTTCACTTGATCTCCCTGATGTTCTGAATGTCTTTGACTGATTTGAATCACCCCCCAATGATATGGCTTGTGGAATTATAGTATCAAGGTTGTCTAACCCAGGGATTTCATCAATGTCTATCAATTCAGGGCCGCTTGGGCCTGTCTGGCTTTCATCTGGGTTTTTGGCAGGGGGCCTCGTCATTCCTGTGAGGTCCGGGTCATTTTGCAGCTGATCAATTTTTTGTTGCACCAATTCGATCATGAGAAACCCCCTTTCTTGTGTGTCCTGCATGATAGGGAAACTTCTATCTTGCACCGAAGCTACCATGGGAACCTCTGTTGCTTTTGTCGCTATCATTTTATCCCTGGCTCCGAGGGCTATTGAGACAATTGATTTATGGTTGTCTTATGTTCATCGAGGCTCATGGATTTGAACCTGGTCATTTTGGGGTCGACCATCCTTGCCACCCCCTCATCCCAATCTTGGGCATTTTCTGTGAAGATTTCATCTTCAAATTTTTCATAGGTGTATGGCCAACAAGATGAAACTTGTGAAGCATGTTTCAAGACCAGACCCTTTGGATCATGCTTGCGGAATTGGCATGAATGGAATCTAAACTCTATTTGGCTTATCCCTTATTGTGTGGCTTGAGTCGTGTCCTTCACCATGTAGAAACCTACATGGAAACCATAAGGTATGAATGTATGTTTCTTGTCCTTGACCAAGGTGGTGTTGTAACCTTACAGGATGGTATGGTAGCATATCTCTCCCACTACGAGTCGGTCAGGGACATACCCTGGTAGGATATGTGGTGCTCCAATGGCCCCAAACACCCTGATGTATGTGTTGCACTCATCCAAGTACCAGTGGCATACCTTTGATATCATCATTTTGGCCACAGACGATAGTCTCGTTCATTCTTTATTAAAAATAATGAAATAAATACATGCAATGAATTCATACCATATGAGAGAGTAAGATTTCTTGTACCTGTTCTCCCATAGGATGATAAAATATACGTGGATCAGGAGCTCTGTATGTTCCATCTCAAGTTCATGCCGACGAAAATGTTTCTAGCGCACATGACATCAAGTAAATATGAAGCCATGTAGAAGGTTGGTGTCTCTCCTTCCTTCGGCGTCTGAGCCTGTTGTATGCAGATGCTTAGTTTCTTAGAAATGATGGCTCCCCAGTTGAATCTGCTACCCAAAATTTCCATTTTGTAAGCTAAGGGCATCCATGCCTCTGAAAATATGGAGCAGTCCTTCTCTCCATATAATTGGTAGATGAGATCCATCAAGTAGGTGTATGGATCCCTTAAGTTGGTCGTCTGGTACCAACTAGTGCTCTGGTTGGTGTATTTATTATCTTCCCTCCAAGGCCATCACCCAAATGGTGTCATGGTGCTTGTAGATTTTTATGACAAAATATGTTTTCAGACGCTCCTCGGGGTCTCTAATCTTGTAATACTTCTCGACTTCGACCGGTAATAAAACTAAGACACAACCACCATTGTCATCATTGATCAAACACTTTTGTGTGTCTGTGTGGTCGATGAGCCACTTCATAATTTATATACAGGGAAAGATGGGGGTTCTTCTTGCTACCATGTGTAGGTATGACCATCGGATATTCGGAAACACCTCGTCGTCAAGCGCCTTCACATATGGGTCGTTGTGTGGGATATATTCTGGGTATTCTTCCCGGCTGATATTTTTAAAGAGCTCTCCCCAATGTGGGAGTGTCGGCTTGGACCCAGTAATTTCCTCTATATCTGATCCAGGTGGATATCGATGGCCACCCACATTTTCCAACTAGCTCAAAACAGTTTTTTGGCAATTTACTATTTTTAGTAGTTTTAACTTTTGGGTCCATTTTGAGGGCCTAAATGAAGGTTTTTCAATATATAGCTTCTAAATGATATATTAATTCATTATTGAGCCCTCAAAATGAATCCCCTCTATGATACCTTTCCAACGGCCTATCATACACCTAAAACGAAGATCATATGCAAAAGTTACGACCCCGAGAAGTTGATGTACTAACTTACCCAGACGGGGCCCACATGACTTTTGGTGCTTCATCTCCTAGGGTTAGGTTTTTGGATGTCTATGGTTTTTTTCATTCCTGATTATTGTAAAAATTCATTCATAGCCTCATTGTAAGGATCTTCTTTCAAATGAGCGCAACCGTCACATCTCTTCTCAGAGATAAGCCGTCACCATTCCAGCAAGCTTGTTTCCGCTACATTTTACAGTTTCAGCTTATTTCCTTATTAAATAGAAAACTATTTTTATTATATCTCTATTATTTTTTGTTAAGCACCTGTTAATAATTTGTAGTCATTTCGTCTGCTCATAAAATTCAGATTAGTATCTCCAAAGTTCGGGGGCTGAGTAAAAATCTTATTTGTTGTTGTTTTGATGACAGGTTCCAGTCTTGGAGTGTATTCTAATTGCTTTGCGACCCCTGGAGAGGAGACTTCACCCAAATTTCGTTCTTTCATCTTTGGTGCCCTCAGAGATCATCTAGTGGTTGGTTTTCTTGGAAGCATTGTTCTTGTAATCAAACCAAACCTTCAGAGACTGTGTAAAAAACAAATTGGATAAAAATATATGAAGTGTAAACATGTAAAATCCACAGACTTGGGTACATACCTGTAAATCTTGCTAAACCTGGTTATTTGATGCTCGCGGGATCTTTGTAGCTTTGTAATTACTCGTCTCACTTCTCCATACTCTAAATTTCCTTGCATGCAGAATGATTCCGCTTACAACGGCTCAAGAGAATTTAAACCAGTGAAGAACTTATTGTGTCGCATCAGCCATTCAATTCGAGTGATGAGTGCAATTTAAAAAAATATGTCGCCTAATCTCTGTAACTTAAATTCATCGTGGGTTGACAGCAAAGGCACGGGGGTGATGCAGTCTATCAGATATTTTAAACGGATGGTTTGATTTTCGCACGAGGTAGAAACTAATGCAGGATTTGGTATTAATTATCCCCTTAAATGCCCAAAATCTAATCGTATCTAACGCTAAAACAACCCATCGTGTCTCTTTTTCAGTGGGTGAATCGGGGGTCGGGGATGTGCTATGAACATTTTTGTCGATGTCCCTTGAAAAATCTACGATGCCGATCAATCTCATCATATAATGTCGTCATGGAAAATCTGACTCGGAGGTGTGACTTGGACCTAGGGAACCAAGGATGTCGGGTGAAGCTTTTTGACTTTTTATTCTTTGTTCAGGTGTTAAGGATTTTTTAAGTCATGGGGTTTCATAGGTTTAAAAAATTCCTGAAAAGCTGTTGAGAGTCATGATAATAAGCAAAAGGAAAAACATTTTCACAAAATCGAAGTCAAATCAAACAGTGAAAAGATCAAGTGGTACCCAAAAAGTAAAAAAAATTGACATAGGCTTTTTAGGGTGTGTTGAGTGCTCAACGGAACCATTGTTTGACTTGAGCAAGAGTAAAAGCATGTCCTTGAGTATTTCCTAGTTCAATGGATTTCATATACCATTTTAAAGCATGACCTCTCAAGGTGGTATGAAACTCGACTATTTTGTTAGCATCCAGAGTTCCAAGAGACCTCTAGATGGCCTCACACATTAGCCAATATTGTTCAACTTACTCATCCCCTTTACCCCAAAATTATGGGTATCGAGTGAGGGATCTTGCATGTTGAGTTACCATCGAAGTTGTTAAGCTCTAAATAGTGGCACATTACCCCTTAATTGGGTCATATTACATTAGTAATGTTATTTTATTTATGTTATCTTTAGTCCATTAGTTGTAGTTATACCTCCTAGTCTCCTATATATAACAAGGAGACATTTTCATTTGGAATCATCTTGTATTTGAACATTTATGTGGGAATAAGGAGGTTGCCCCCTCGAAGAGGATTATTATCTAATTTTATCTCTTTTTCAAGGCGTTGAGTACTTATTCTGAGGTTTTTCTATTCTATATTGATATTTGGTTCCTAACATATGGTATCAAAGCTCAAGGTCTTGGGGTTTCGCTACTACATCTGAGACACCTTGGAATTTTCACTATACCTTTTTTCCTACAATGATTTAGACGGAATGGCTTGGAGGATATTTAGTATATGGATCAAGGTACGTTGGGTTAAAATTTCATCTCCTGATGCCTTATACTTTCAGAGATACAACCTTTCTAAGATAGGGCTCTGGAATCATCCTGAATTGAGTCATTGTGGAATTTTTGCTATAAAATATTTTATTTAATGTTTCAGATCCTAAAATACGGAGGCTATTCACAAAAATTAGTAAGGTATCTTTGGTAACAATTTCATCTTCTGGGTCATCTTACATTTGTAGATACACCCTGTGGAAGATAGGGTATCTGACTAGTCCTATTGACTAGTCTCAAGCATGTGTTCCAAGTAAAAAAATCATAACTTCTTCCTAGAGTATCCAAATTGAGTGAGACAATTGCATTGGATAGTGGACAACCCGTAGTAGCTCTGGTATGAGTTTCATAATTTATATCAATTATTTTGTGCGGGGAATGCTATACATGTGAGATCTCCTAGAAAGGAAAAAAATCAGCAACTTGTGTGGAAGTTACCATAAATTCCACTTGGCACATCCAATTGTGATCAGACCTGTGGCATTGCAGAGAAGAAATATCAGAAACCCACAAAAAATAAAATTTCATACTCAGAAGGTCCGAAATTTTGGAGATACAAGAAAAGGAAGATTGCCTAGAAGAACCACCTCAAAATCAAGGTTTAAAGTGATACTTGGCCAACATGCCACCAAAAAAGGGAACTTCTACACCAAACAAGCCTCCAGACAATCCTACTTGGACTCTTGATGAAGGTGAAGAAATGTGTAGGGACATAAATGATTTACAAAAGAAGACAGTAACAAAAGATGAACTACAAGATATGGAAGCTAAGTTGGAGGCAATAAATACTAAGATGGATGGTTTAAAAGGGTAGATCATGGAAGGATTGAAAAAAATCATAATAGAGAGGACACCTGAAAGTGAAAATGTATCCCATGAAATTCATGATGAGGACACAAGGAAGGTGAATGAAGAATGGAGAAACTGCAACTTTGGGTTGAAGACCAACCACGTTCCTAAGATCGATATGAGGAAGTCTGATGGCAAGGACCCTATCACATGGATACTTCAGATGGAGCAATTCTTTGATCTACATAATGTGCCACATACACAAAAGGTATGAATTGGTTCTTTATATTTAGAACCCAATCAATTTTTATGGTATCGATGGATTTCTTCTCACAAATCACTTGTCACTTGGACAATTTTCACGGAAGAAATGATATCACACTATGAGGATACAAGGAGAAATACCTTCTTTAGACAATTGATAAATCTCAAGCAAAAGGGTTCAATTACAGAGCACATTGAGAACTTCCAAAGATTGAAAATAAAGGTAATAGATATTCCAAATGAGCACTTCATTGATGTATTCATAGGAACTTTAAAGGATAACATTCAACATGAGGTTCTCCTTTGGGAACCCAAATCATTGGAGAATGCATTTAGGGTGGCAAGAAATGTTGAAATTAAAAATATGGCTATGGCTACT
>SNQJ01S0160778.1:0-11312 GCA_010110895.2 Picea sitchensis
GTGTATGAGTGTATGGGATGGCATCATTTTTTTTTGGCTTGGCATTCCTGTGAGGCATTTAGGCTTTGTCTGTTTCTTGTATCATTTTAGGTTTCATGTTTTCCAGAGTACGGGATGAAAACTGATTGAATAGCTTGCCGTATACATATATATATATATATATATATATATATATATATATATATGCATTCTTTACTACACGCATTGTGAGAAACCATGCTACTCTCGTGGGCTCTTCTTTGTAGATACGATGGGGTTCTGTGTATCGCGTTGTGCATAGATTATGCTTCAGAATGGGCCCTTCATGACTTCTACTTGGTTTGGCGCTTAGTGCTTTAGCTTGGTTTGTATTTGGTGCTACGCTCATGGACTTTGGAACTTGTAATGAAACCTATAGATTGGGCCTTGGACCCTCTATTCTTTGTATTATTGTTTCTTTTGTACACGTTGAGCACTTGGAAATTTCCTTTGTGGGCTCTTCCATTCAACTTGGTGCTTGGTCTCTCGGTTTCTACCATGTGATATGTTACGATTTGTCTTGGCTTGTGGAGAGCATTGTCGATGGTTGGAGAATGAGCCTCGGACCCAATAACATTTTCTTGTATTTTTTTGTTTTATTACATGCAATGCACCCTTATGGTGCTTCATGGGATCCTAATTAGCGCTCCAAGTTATCTCTGCCTCGTGGCATTGAGAACTTGATACCACAAAAATTTAGAAGCGGTTGGTCCTTTGACTTAAGCGGTAACATTGTAGAAATGTCATGCAATATGTCACAAGTTCGACTCACTGCAGGCTCATTCAAAAGGGGAGAATCAAATTATGTTTCTCTACAACACTCCAAACGCGTTGAGCAAATAATGCACATTGTGGGCTCCTCCCTTGTGACTTGCGATTGACTTGAGCATTGGATATAGTCTTGTGTTGTGTGTTGTGTTAGGTGAATGGATTAATATTTGGCTTGAATGCTTGACTTAGAGATTGAATGCGAGTTGGGTTCTGTGGATGTATCTGGCAGCACATCAAATGTGACAAAGAGCAGTTGTAAGGAGATGAATGGTAGTATTATTCATGGCTAGAGAAGAAAAAAAAAATGAACTCGGTGTTCAATTCTACAAGCTCTTTTCTTCTGCTGACAAATATGACTAATTTCTCATGACCATGGGAACGGTAGGTGCAGTCATTCACGGCTCAGCCATGCATGTCTTCTTGGTGTTCGTCGAAGATTTGATCTGATAAATATATATATATTTTATTTTATTACTTGTTTGTTTAATTTGAAACAAATGTTAAAATTCATTTAACACTTGTTTAAATATGAATAATATTATACTATTTTCATTTCCCAAGGGTATATTGTTTATATATATTTATATAGATCTGTATATATAAATAAAAATAATTGTGTGCTTGGCTTGCAAGTTAGGTGGAGCTAGAGTTGGAGCTTTGAGTGTGAGCTTGGCCCTCGGGCCTAGATTTATATATGATGAAAGGGTTTCAGGGCCCCTCTCTCAAGGTTTTCAGGGATGATTTCAATATATATCTACCCTGAACAATTTATTTAGGGTTTCAATATAACTAAATAGAAGTTGTTTAAATTTTTGGGTGTGTAGGTAGGCCCTTGGCTCCAGATTTTAATCTAGGGATCTGATACCATGTGTAAGGTCTCTTCCTATAGAGCCTTATAAAAAAATTAAATTTAATAAGAGAAGTGTTTCCCTAACATCTTTACAATTCCCTAGTCAGCATATAACAATTCATAACCAACATATAACCATTCAACATAATTAAAATTTATGAGCAGATCATAATAAATTACATAACACAGTAGAATAACGAAATTACATACCTCTAACTGATGCTACTGATGTCATCCTCCAACTCTGTGTGATACTCTGCCCAAAACCATTTAACCTCTCAGCCAACTAGGAATATAGCCTATCCATCTCCCTAGCTCTAGGATTCCTAGCCCCCAAGCCCAAAACTCCCAGCAACAGGTGTCCCCTATCTCAGTCCTACAACAAGCTTCTCCAGCCAGAAACCAGTAATACAGTCTCCCAATCTCTCCAGAAGTAAAAATGTCCCATATAGTCTCCCATATGAAAATAATGCTCCCCTCCCCCATGTTTTTCCCCTCATATCCTCCTTTTCCCCTCTCTCCCCATTCACCGCCTTCCTCCTTTCATTAAGACTCACCCACCTTATCCCTCCATTCAATGCCAACCACCTTATCCCCTTCTCCTTAATGGTTCCATCATTCGATATGTTAAATTTTCATTTAATAAATTAAAATTTATTAAACTTAAATTCATTACCCAAATATTTAATGAGTTAATTAATTAATTAATTAATATACATTAAACAATTAATAATTCAGGAAAATTAATTAATTAATTAATTAAACTCAATATACTTTAAACATTTATTTAACTATGACAATTAATTATTTAACTAGGGTTGTTACAAAACAAATGTGAATTACATAAATAGTGTTGACAATCATACTAAAGGCAAGAAATTCCGCACATATGGGTAGTGCATGAAGCTCCAAAGTTCCACATTTCAATTTGCATGTTTAAACAAATCACATAACTATATCATCATAAACATATAACAATAAAAATTATTTTTCAAACACATAAATAGGTCCAAGTGTATACATATCAAATGTTTATATCATTCTAACTAAACCCAAAAAATCCTAAACAATGAATCACTAAGATAAGTAAAAATCAAAGTTCTAACCTTCTAAGGCCAAAAAATAGGTTGTTGAATTCACAAATCCCTAGAACACCACTATTATATAAAATAAACTAATCCCCCCTTGCATGTCTTGTCATGTAGCTTCCCATTTTAACCTATACAACAATAAATATAACTTTCCATAACATTATGCAAGGAAAAAGTCAAATCAAAATGTGGACTGAAATGAAAGAAGAGTAACAAAAAAACAAAACCTTTCTCATTGCAAGAAATACAAAACATTTTTTCTAGGGGCATATGAGTTACCTTTATATCACAATGTTCCTTTCCATCCAATGAAGTGTTTATGACATTTTAAGTCTAGGTGAAAAAAAATTCTTCTTTTCCAAGCCATGTCATGCCTTACCTTTCCTTGAGTTACCATGACATGCCTTTCCTTTTCAATCCATGCTATGCCTTACTATACCATGTCATTTCATTCCTTTCATTGTCATGCCATGCCTTACCTTTCCATGCCTTTCCATGCCATGCCATGTCATGCCATGATGTGTCATGCCTTACCTTTCCATGTCATGTCTTTCCTTTCCATGCCACGTCATGTCATGCCTTGCCATGCTATGCCATGCCATGCCATGTCGTGTCTTTCCTTGGCTTTCCATGACATTCCTTTACAAGCCATTCCATTCCTTTCCTTACCTTGTCATGCCTTTCCATGCCTTGTCTTGCCTTTCCTTGAAATTATATGTATTTCCAAGCCATGTCATGCCTTTCCAAGACATTTCATTCCATGCCTTGTCTTTCCATGCCATGCCATTCCTTGTATTTCCATGTCATGTCATTCCTTGCCTTGACATGCCATGCCTTACCATGCCTTGTCTTTCCTTTCCTTTCCATGACATGACATGCCATTCCATGCCATGCCATGCCTTTCTAAGCCATGTCACACCATGCCTTTCCTTTGCATGACATGTCTTTCCAATCCAAGCAATGACATGCCATTCCTTTCCATTTCCATTCCTTTCCAAGCCAATAAATGATATTAGCTAAGTTCACACAAGTCCATGGGAATTCCTAAACACCAGAAATCAACACATAAACTATAATTGTTATAAAACTTGTGATTAAGATGTTTAACTTCAACAGTATGACAAGTTACAACATGACAAATATAACAACCCTTAAAACAAGTAATAATGCAATGAAAGGGGACTGAAAATGAAAGCCTAAACTAGGGTTTAGATAAATGGAAAGGCATGGTATGGCATGGCACTGCAAGGCCTTATTGATCCATTCCTTGCCTTTCCTTGTCATGCCATGCCATGTCATGCCATGAATTTCCTTGCCTTTCAATGCCATGCCTTTCCTTTCCTTTCCTTTCCTTACCATGCCATGCAAAGCTAAGGATGGCTTGCCTTGCCTTGCCTTGCCATGCGATGCCTTTCCTTGCCATGCCTTTCCATGTCATGAATTTCCTTGAATTTCTATACCATGCCATGTCTTGCCATGCCTTTCATTGCCATGCTATGCCTTGCCTTGCCATGCCATGCATTTTCTTTCCTTGCCTTTCCATGCCATGCCATGACATGACATGCCTTTCCAAACCATGCCATGAGTTTCCTTTCCATGTCATGTCTTTCATTTCCTTGCCACGAATTCATGTATCATACCTTTTTTATTGCCTAAAAAAAATGATGCTTGTACTAAATGAACAAGTTTAATACATAAAAATTACAATCAAAGGATTCATTAAGAATGTAATTCTACAACTTGTTACCCCATCTATCTTAGATAAAAACACTTGCATGTATATTTCAATGTCATAACATAAGATCTCTTTATTGATATATCTAAGGTATTTTCATAGTTGTGAAACATGGATTATCATAATTAATAGGATTTACCTAGACCTAGACCTTGCCTTGCCTTGCCATGTATAGTTTTTCTTAGCATTGTCATGCCTTTCCTTGCATTGCTTTGTCTTTCCTTAATTTTCCTTTCCTCTCATTTCTGTAGTATTCTAGATATAAAATAGTATGCAAAGCATAAGTATTTTAGCTAGAAATGGAAGAACAACAATGATATAACCAAAACAATACCAAAATAATACCAGAATGACACCAGGAAGAGCACCTTGCTTAATGATAGCAATGTTCACTTGCCTCTTCGAGGGGGAAAACTCTAGCATAGTAGAGGTATATTACAATAATATCCAATACAAAACTTCTCATACCCTCTAATCCTAATTATACTAAATATGTCTATCCAAAAGAACAATCTAGAGGAAGATCCTTCTAGAAGTGGAAGCTTCTATTAGGTCTTCTTACATTTGACTTATTCTTCCTTATTTATAGGCCTTATCAATATTGCCCTTTATTACATGGAAATATATTATTCTACCTATGTGAGGGGTTAGGGAGGTTAGGTCCCTAACATGTACTACCCCTTAAAAACATTTGTGTCCTCAAGGCTTGAGATGAGGAAATTGTTGCATAATGGTAGTTGTTTCCTAAGAGGCATCTGCTGGAGTTGCATCTTTCCACTAAACTAACACTTCCTTGATGGTGCACTGACGCAAATGATTCTCTCACTGGTCAAAAATTGCTTATGGATGCAACCAGATGGATCCTTCTTCATCCAACTTGGGAAGGCTCGTTTGAGTTTGGCACTTAGTTCCAATCACCTTCTTTAAGTAGGAGACATGAAAAGCAAGATGGATCTTAGAATGATTGGGAAAAGCTAACTGTTAGGCCACCTATCCCACACACTTGAGAATGGTATAAGGACCATAAAATTTGGGTTCCAGTTTCTAAAAATAGTCATCCTTGAGGGAAGTTTTCTTATAAGGTTGTAGTCGAAGAAACACCTGGTCGCCTTTAGCAAATTGATGTTCAGAGTGACCTTGATATGCATGTTGGTTCATGCGATTATAGACCATGAAAAAATTATTTTTGAGGGTACGAAGAATATCCTCTCGATTTGTAAGTGTTTGGTCAACCACTTGGACCTTTGAGACACCTGGAAGGTATGAGAGAATTGAAGGTGTATTTTTCCCATATATTGCTTCAAAAGGAGTCATGCAGGAAGCTATATGGTAAGAAGTGTTGAACCACCATTCAACTAGTAGTAACCATTGATCCCACTGATGTTTCCTTTCTGATGAAAAAAACCTCAAATATGTTTGAAAACACTTGTTGACAACTTAAGTTTGACCATTAGTCTAGGGATGATAGGTTGTGCTCAGATGAAATTGGGTGCCTTGTAGCATGAACAATTCTTCCAAAAAATTGCTGGTGAAAGTGGGGTCTCGATCAGAAACAATAGAATGAGGAATTCCATGAAGATTGAAGAACTTATCCATGAAACTTTGAGCCACACTGGAGGTGGTAAATGGGTGTTGAAGAGAACATAAATGAGCATAATTGTTAAGACGATCAACGAACACCATGATGACTGATTTATTGCCTGATTTAGGTAATCCCACAATAAAATCCATATAGATATTCCTCCAAATAACAGGTGGAATCGGAAATAGTTGTAATGTTCCAATATCTTTGAGTGTTTTTCCCTTGTTGTGTTGAAAAACATCACATTCTACCACAAAATTTCTAACATTGTGTTTCATACCATCCCATAAGAAAGAACGTTTGACCAGGTCATAGGTTCTGGTAAACCATGAGTGCCCAGCTGTGAGTGTATCATGAAGCTCCAAAAGTCCTATGGATTTAAGTTGTGACTGTTTACTTAAATACAAATGACCTTTGTAGCGAAACTCATCATTGGGCCAAGAGTACCCTGGAGAAACTAGAGAATTGGCCTGCAGGTGTTGGATTAGATATGAAATTTTGGGATCTTGTAGCCATTCCTGGAGAACATCTTGGAGCCAATATGGTACAATGAATGATGTTGAAATAGTGTAACTACAAAGTGTATTCTTATTATTATTTGATATATTATTCATTGGATCAATCCCCATTGTGGATTGATCATGTTAGCTATTGTAAAAGGACCAAATCCCCTTTTGCGGATTGGTCATAATATAATTGTAATAGGCAAAAGAATAAGTTAGCCCCAAAATATATCAAAGAGGCCCCAGAATATATCAAAGAGGCCCCAGAATAAAATAAAGGTGGTTATAACAATCCAGATTAAGAAGTCAGTCCTACCAGTGAAGAGACACTTCACACGTGCCATATTAGTATAAATAAGGAGGCTAGTGCCTCACTTAGACACACCTCACTTGCTCATTAAGAGACAAGTTTTTGAATTGTAGTTGGAGAAGAGAAAGAGAGAGTGGTGCATCTTTAGGAGAGGATCTTCTGTATTAGCTTGAGTTATCTCTTGGCATTGTATTGGCTATCTATAATAAGGAAGTTTTGTTGGGTTTTCTTCCCCTAGAGGTTTTCCCAGGATAAATGTTGTGTCTCTTGTGATTGTGTATTTCTCAGTGATCTTATATTATGCTATTGTTATCTATTGAAATGCAAAGAACTATAATAATGGCTTAAGCATTAACATGGTATCAGAGCCAAGCTGAAGGAAGCATCTTTTACAAGAGTGAAAAACATCACTATTGTCGTACATGCAAATTAGGGATTTTTGATGGTGAAGCTTTTCAGCCTTAAAACCACCTAGAAAAGTGAGCCCTCCCCCAAGGATTACTTTGGCACTCTCAACACACCTTTTCAGTGGCTAGATCTCTCGGAATGTGAAACCCTAGTTTCACAAAGTATCAGAAGTACCAGAAGTACCATAAACTAATGTACCAGAAGTACCAAAAGTACCAGAGTACCAGAGGTACTAGAAAACCAGAAGCACCAATCCAGAAATCCGCAGATCAAATTTGGAGGAGAAAAAGTTGGATTTTCTTATATCCAAACACACCAGGATACTCACCTCAGCCAGGCGCACCTCCTGGTAAGTTCAGAATTTGATTTTGAGCATTTTCATTTTTCGGTCATTTTCCCAGCTCCAGGTAAAAGATGTCTGGAAGCACTAAGCTTGTTGACAAGATGGAAGGTGTGGAAAATTCTATGCCTAGAAGTATAGGATTGGACTCGTTCTTGAAGATAATGACCTAGCAAAATTCGTCGAAGGAGAAATTCTGGAACCCGACGATGCTGCAGAAAAAGCCAAGCATCAAAAGGACACAATCAGGGACAAAAGAATCATTGTGGATTCAATCAAAGACCACCTGATTCCTTATGTGTCATCTAAGAAGACTCTGAAAGAAATTTTTTATGCCTTGAATAGACTGCATGAAGGAAAGAACATAAACCAGAAGATGAATCTAAGAACTCAACTGAAGACTACAAGGATGCAAAAAGGAGAAACAATTCAGGAATATTTCTTCAGAATCTCAGAATTCAAAGAACAGTTAGAAGCGATTGAAGATACCATAGACGAAGATGAACTCATAATGACAAACCTAAATAGTCTCACAAGACCTTGAGATGCATTCATCCAAACGATATGTGCTAGAATAGAGAAACTGAAGTTTGATAGTCTATGGGAAGAGTGCATCCAAGAAGAAACAAGAGTAGCTAACCATGAAGCGCTACTAGAAAGAGATGATGATCAAGCCCTATATACTCACACCAAAAGAGGAAGGAAGAAACCCTACTTCCAAAAGGAGACTCATAAAGAGCCTCAATCGCCAAACAAATTCAATAATAAAGAATATCATCCAAGGAGATTTCAGAAGAAAGGACAATGAAAGGAAAGAGAATACTGATCTGTATAGTGATACCATTGTGATAAGATGGGACACATTGTGAAATTTTGTCCATCCAGACAAGAAGAATACAAGAGAAAACATAAGAGGCACCATACCCACGTAGTCGAAGATGAAGAGCCACCCACAAAGATGATAAGAGAGTATATTAAAGATCATGTCTTAATCTTGGCCCTCTCAGGATCGATAACACCTAGAGAGGACACTTGGCTCATTGATAGTGGCGCATCCAAGCACATGATGGGACAAAGAGACATCCTCTCTTGTATTTCAGAAAAGAAGTTTTCTCAGAAAGTGACACTTGAAGATGATTACCAATATCCCATCAAGGGAGTGGGAGAATCAAACTACAAACTGAATTCATGGAATTCATTGAAGATGAAGGACATACTATATGTACTAGGTTTGACTAAGAACCTACTCTCCATTTCAGTTTTAGAAAAGAAATGCTTCAGAGTTTCCTTTATAGATGGAGAATTCCTTATGTGGGCTAAAGGAAAATCCTTAAATGAAGCAATCATCATTAGAAGTGAAGAAAATGGGTTGTATAAACTAAAGGGTCACTCAGAGGCTTCCATGACCCACGCCATTGAAAACTCATGTGAATTTTGGCATAGAATATTAGCTCACATTAATTACAAGGTGTTACCATACATATGCAAAGCTGTCACATGTCTACTAGAATTCAAAAATGGCCATGAAGACATGTGCAATGGATGTGTAGAAGGGAAGAAAATCAAGAACCCTTTTCCGAAGAGAGACAACAAAGTAGAAGGAGTCCTAGAGCTCATTCATTCAGATGTATATGTCCCAATGCCATCATCCTCCATCACTGGGTATGTATACTATGTATCATTTATTGATGATTATTCTCATAAGACCTGGGTGTATTTTTTGAAATCTAAAGATGAAGTGCAAGTTCAAGGAATTCAAAGCCTTGATAGAGAACCTTTCCAAAAGAAAGAGAAATATACTCAGGTCAGATAATGGAGGAGAATATACCTCAAAAGAGTTCGTGATCTTCTGTAAATATGTTGGGATCAAGAGGGAACTCACAACTCCCTATAATCCTCAACAAAATGGTGTAGCTGAACGAAAGAACAGAACGATAATGGAAGTTGTGAAGACTATGATCCATGATCAAGATCTTCCAATGTGCTTATGGGAAGAAGAAGCAATGACAACCATTTATGTGCAAAACCGATTATCCCATAGTGCACTTGGGTTCAAGACCCCTGAAAATATGTTATGTTCTCTGGAAAGAAACCAGAGGTAAGCCATCTCAAAATATTTGGCTTCCCATTTTTTATACATATTCTGAAAGAGAAGAGAAACAAGTTGGAACCTTCAGGAAATAAGGGAATATTTGTGGGATACTGTGAGGTATCCAAGGCCTTTATAATTTACACACCAGATCACCACCACATTGAGATCAGAAGGGATGTGACCTTTGATGAAGATGCAACACTCAAGAAATCGAGAAGATGTCAGCTTGAAGAAGTACATGAAGAGAAACCCGTAATCCCCAGAACTGCAGAATCAGTGAGGGAAGTTCCTAGAACTGCAGAACCAATGAGGGAATATGTAGTTTCCCCTGATGAGGAAATTCCAGAAGACCATGACATGGTAGAATTTCAAGAACCGCCTTAGATTACGATCCTCCATAAAAGAAAGATAACTTGGGCTAGAGACTTCATTCAAGATGGAGAGAAGTATGGTGTTCCCCAAGGAACCACGAGATAGGTGAAAATACCAAATCCATTCTCCAGTTATACGGCTTTGATGTGTGACCTCCTAGAGAAGGAGCCTACCTGCTTTGAAGAATCCATTGAGATGAAATAATGGGTAGATGCCATGATAGAGGAATACCAATCCATAATAAAGAATGATGTATGGGAAATAGTTCCCAGACTGAAAAGTAAAGATGTGGTATCCTCCAAATGGCTCTTCAAAATAAAACATGTTGCTGACGGAAGTATTGAGAAGTATAAAGCAAGATTCGTCGCTCATGGCTTTTCTCAAAAGGAAGGCATTGACTATGAAGAGGCATTCACTCATGTATCCAGATACACTTCGATCAGAACCATCATATCCCTTGTAGCTAAGATGAAGTGGAAACTACACCAGATGGACGTAAAGACAACCTTCCTAAATGGTGTCATCGAAGAGGAAGTGTATATAGAGAAACCTCAAGGATTTGAAGTTGAATACAGGAAGTCTCATGTCTGCAAGTTAAAGAAATCCCTGTACGGATTGAAGCAAGCTCCTAGAGCTTGGTATGGCCGGATAGACAGTTTCTTGACGATCTTGGTCTTTACCAAGAGTAAAGTAGATTCTAATCTCTATTTCAATTTTATGAACGATGAGCCAGTGATATTACTTCTATATGTGGATGACTTATTCTTAATTGGAGAAGAAAATCTCATTATTGAATGTAAGAAGAGACTTGCCTCAGAATTTGAAATGAAAGACCTTGGCCTAATGCATTATTTCTTAGGTCTTGAGGTATGGCAGTGTCCAGAGAGGATATTCCTTAACCAAGGGAAGTATGCAGTCAAAATCCTAAAGAGATTCGACATGTTGGAATGCAAGTCCATGAATACACCCATGGAAGCGAAGATGAAGTTGTTGGTCGACACTTCATCAGAATTGATTAATGCCACGCTGTACAGACAGATTACTGGATCGTTGATGTACCTAAAAAACACCAGACTAGACATTTGTTTTGCTAAGAACACCTTGAGTCAGTTTCTAGTAGAACCCAAACATGTTCACGTAGTGGCGGCAAAACATGTGATGAGGTACCTTAAGGGTACAATAGATTGTGGTCTCAGCTATGATGGAGATCATGATTTCACATTGAGTGGATATATTGATG
>SNQJ01S0160778.1:11362-21635 GCA_010110895.2 Picea sitchensis
GCAGATTGGGCAGGAAGTGTTTCTGATTGGAAAAGCACTTCAGGATGTTGTTTCAGTTTGGGATCAACCATGATCTCATGGAAGAGTAGAAAGAAATCAAGCATTTCTCTCAGCACAGTGGAAGAAGAATACATTGTTGCATGTTCTTCCAGCTATGAAGCTATATGTCTTTGAAAGTTGTTGAGAAACCTATTTGACCTAGAGATGGAAGCAACCATGATCCTATGTGACAAATAGAGCTGCATAAAGATGACAAAGAATCTTGTATTCCATGATAGGTTGAAGCACATAGAGATCCGATATCATTACATCCGTAACATGGTGCAGAGAGGGGCATTAAATCTCTAGTATGTTAGCACAAATGAACAGGTTGTTGATGTGTTGACCAAGCCTCTATTTTGTGTAAAGTTTGAGAAATTTCGAGATAAGATTGGTATAGTTCGAAAGGACCTTCCTTGAAAGGGGGAGTATTTGCTGTGATAAGACATCTCTTGCTTCCAACTTTATTGCTGTGACGTAAAGCAAGACGATGTGATGAGACTAGAAATGTTCTTCCGGCTTGACAACTGTGACGTAAAGTTAGTCTAGTATCCTGCTTCCAGCTTGATTGTTGTGACGTAAAGCAGGACGAGTATCTTGCTTCCATATTTATTGCTACGATGTAAAGCAAGACGATGAGATGAGACTAGTATTATGCTTTTGGCTTGATAGTTGTGACATAAGGACAGTCTAGTATCTTGCTTCCAACCTAATGGTTGTGACGTAAAGCAAGATGATGTGATGAGACTAGTACTGTGCTCTTGGCTTGACAGTTGTGATGTAAAGCCAGTCTAGTATCTTACTTCCAGCTTAAGTGTTGTAACATAAAGCAAGACGTTGAGATGAGACTAGTACTGTGCTTCCAGCTTGAGAAGCTATGACGTAAAGCCAATCTAGTATCTTGCTTCCATCTTGATTTCTATGACGTAAAGCAAGACGAGTATCGAGCTTCCATCTTGATAACTGTGACATAAAGCCACTCCTGTATTATGATGATCCAACCTCATGCTGTGATGATGATGATGTATTAGTTTTATATTAATACATATTGATGCAGATGATGATTGCATTCCTTTGAGAATGATGATGCTGCCGATGAAGAAAAAATTCGATGATTTATAGATATGCTAGTCAGTGTTCCAAGATGATATTGATGATGTTGTCCTCTCACCCACTTGATGTTTTCCTCTCTCTCTCGCCTGATGTTGTTGAAGAATACCCTCCTTTTAAGGGGGAGTGTTGAAATAATGTAACTGCAAAGTGTATTCTTATTATTATTTGATATATTATTCTTTGGGTCAATCCTCATTGTGGATTGATCATGTTGGCTATTGTAAAAGGACCAAATCTCCTTTTGCGGATTGGTCATAATATAATTGTAATAGGCAAAAGAAGAAGTTGGCCCTAGAATATATCAAAGAGGCCTTGGAATAAAATAAAGGTGGTTATAACCACCCAGATTAAGAAGTCATCCCTGCTAGTGAAGAGACACTTCACACGTGCTATATTAGTATAAATAAGGAGGCTAGCGTCTCACTTAGACACACCTCACTTGCTCATTAAGAGACAAGTTTCGGAATTGCAGTTGGAGAAGAGAGAGAGAGTGGCACATCTTTTGGGAGAGGACCTNTCTTGGCATTGTATTGCCTATCTATAATAAGGAAGTTTTGTTGGGTTTTCTTCCCCTAGAGGGTTTCCCAAGATACATGTTGTGTCTCTTGTGATTGTGTATTTCTCAGTGATCTTGTATTATGCCATTGTTATCTATTGAAATGCAAAGAAATATAATAATGACTTAAATATTAAGAAAGGAGAGGGGAAAAATGGACCCTTCATCTTCATATTTTCTTGAAAGTGCATCAGCAACCACATTGTATTTTTCTTTCTTGTAAATGATCTGATAATCATATCCAAATAGCTTAGTCACCCATTTTTGTTGCTCCGGGGAGGAAGGGTATTGTTCCAGAAAATACTTGAGGCTTTGATGATTTTTCTTAATTTGGAAGCGCTTCCCCAATAGGTAAGGGCACAGAAGATCCATTGCATATAGAATAAACAACACTTCCTTTTCATAAATTGATTGGCCCAAATGTCACTCTGACAATTGTTTTCTGGTAAAGGATAAAGGTTGACCATATCGCATAAGGACTGCTCCAATTCCTCTCTTGGAAGCATCACATTCCAGGAAAAAGGTCTTTGTGAAATCAGGAAGGGCCAGGATTGGAGTGGTGCACATGGTATCCTTCAAGGTTTGAAAGTCCTGATCAACTGTGGCAGTCAAGTGAAAGATTTCCTTTTAAGGAGAGCAGTGAGAGGGCCACAATCTTTACATAATTCTTAAAAAACTTGTGATATTAACCTTTTAAAAGAAGAAATACAAGCAAGATTTTGATAGTCTCTGGGCGAGGCCGATCCAACATAGTTTCAATGTTTTTAGGATCCACCTTTACACCTACCTTGCCAACAATATGACCCAAGTACTCGACTTTAGAGGTGAAAAAATAACATTTATATTGTTTGAGGAAATGTTGGTGCTAAGAGAGTAGATGTAGAACAAGATCCACATGAGAAATATGGGTTGTCCAGGTTTTACTATAGATGAGGATATCATCAAATAAAACTAAGACAAAATGATGGAGAAAAGGATTGAAGACATGATTCATGAGGCTTTGGAAAGGGGAGGGAGCATTACACAAGCCAAAGGTCATGAAAAAAAAATCATAGTGGCTCTCATGAGTTTGAAATCCAGTCTTAGGAATTTATTCCTTGTTCATACGTATCTGGTGGTAGCCAGAATGAAGATCAAGTTTAGTGANNTTTGATGGTCAGTTTGTTGAGGGCACGGAAGTCAGGACACATGCGCCAAGATCCTTCTTTCTTAAGGACCATGCCCATAGTAGAAGAATAAGGGCTCGTACTAGGACAGATAACACCTACGGTAAGAAATTCTTGAACAATTTTCTCAATTTCATTTTTCTAGGAAAAGGGATGACGATAGGGACGAACATTGGGAGGAAGGGTGTCAGGAAAAAGGGGAATGGAATGATCATGAACACCATGGGAAGGAGGAATTCCTTGGGGAGTGGAAAAAACAACTTTATGTTTAGAGAGTATGGATTGGAGGTCCTGCGACACAGAGGGTGTCTCATTGGCGTGAATGGAATGTAGTTGTGAAATAGTGCCAGAATGACCTTTTCTGAGGATATTTTCCATGCGATGGGAAATGATGATCTTCGGGGAACTGAAGGTGATGACTTGGAACTTATATTGTTGTCCCTCCTAGTTGAATTTCATGGTAATTCCTTAAAATTCATGAGAATTGGACCTAGAGTCCTTATCTATTCGACACCCAACCCAATTTCACAACCACCCATGTCGATATAAAACATATGACATTTCATTGTGTACTAAATGATTTGGAGATGAACATTTTCACAATGACCCCACATTTCATGGGCCCACCATTGGCAATCATGATTTGAAAATTATTGATGGCAAGAATATATCAATTAGTTTCTTGGTCAATGCGACGATGAATAAAATTATGGGTGCTTCCATTGTCAACAAGGATGATGACCTTTTGATGCTTAATGTAAAAAAATATATTGAGGGTTTGGGGAGCATAGAACCCAATCAGAGCATTCAAGGAAATGATCGATTCAACTTCAGGAGGGTCGGAGGGTGGGGCCATGTCAGTCAATTTAGGTGACTCGGCCACACGGGGGGCCTCAACATCGTCTTCTGAAACATCCTCGGAGATGGCCATAAAAATATTTTGTTCCTTACACTTGTTCCTAGGAAAATACTTTTTCATTAGAATTATAACAAAGGCCTTTGAGTTGTCATTCAACCATTTCTTCCCTGGTTAATTTCTAGATATTTAGTGGAGTGGAAGGAGAAGTAAGAGTGACATGTTTAGGGAGAGAAATAAAGGAGGGTTTTTGGGTTTGAGAAGAGACAACTTGTTGTTCTTCCTTTGTTGTTTTAGTAGCTTCCACCCAACTCTGAGGTTGAGCCATAAGGACATGGGAATGAATCTCATCCTTGAGGCCACTAATAAAACAATCTTGGAAAAAAGCATTAGACATGCCCTCTATATGGAAATCCAATCACTCAAAAGAAACTATAAAGTCTTCCACTATGCCAGATTGTTTCAAATTTTTCAAACAACCTAAATTGTCGGTGTCAGTGTCAAACCATTCATAAAGCTATGACACAAATTATGTCCAAGACACATACCCTTGGTGGGAATTTTTTCTCCATTTCCACCATTGCCAATGTTATTGATCTAGATGGAGAACACCATACCAGAGTTTGGCCAACTCATCTGTAATGCCATACAAGCAGAAATAATGGTCCATTTGAGTTACCCAACCAGTGGGATTCGAGGCATCAAATTTGTTCACATCCACATGCGAAAGGCATAGTTCACGTTGAAAGTGATGGCGATTAAAAGTATGGGAATTAGAGGGAATTTCACCTTTAGAGTGAAAAGGTGGGTCAGAGGAGGGAAGATCTGTAGGGATATTCAACTTGGTGCAAAGAATTGTAGTGAAGGAGTCCAACTGGGTAGAGAGGTCTTGTTTGATGGTTTCTATTTTGTCGTCTATGGAGGAATGCATGATTTTATTGATGGTGTAAAAATTGGCACTGAGTTGCCTCACTTCTTGTTGGTTCTCTATGGAATTAGAGGGAAAGGAATTGAAATGAGCTTTCGAGTCTTGGCTATGTTTGTGGGCCATGATGAAGAGTGAAAATGAAAAGGGATGGGTGGGACCACACAAAAAATGGGTTATGGGTGAATTGTATCACAACGATCAGGGTGATGAGTGGAATCAAATGGGGTAAGGCCCAAATAACAGTGTTGGAAGGGGACCGGGTCCACTGGAAAAAATGTTTGCTGAAAAATGATAGGTATGAATGCGATAAGGGAGAAGAGAAGAATCCAATAGGATAGGGCTCAAATAATGGTGCCAACAGGATCCAGAATCATATTTTTTTTTAACACCTACAGAGTTATACTCCGATCTGAAGAATATTGCAGTGTTAAAATTCCCAAATTCTTAACAGGAAGAAATGTGTAGTAATTTTGAAACTTGAATGCAGGAGGCATAGTTGGATGAAAATAGATCTTGTATGTTCTGTTTTTGTTTCCGTCCCAAGGGTTAGGGTATGCAGGGTGTCTACAGACAATGGTTTTCCCTGAGCTATAGCTCTTTCATAGACGTGCACGGTCTAACAATAGTACTTGATCCAATCTATTAGGGCACCAAATATGGATGATAGATCGTTCCCTTAGCCGTACTTCCTGGATACCCATGTACTAGAGAGTATCTTCCCGTGTGTTTTTCTCGGTGGAACTATAGCAGTCAGGAGGCCATTCAAATTATCTATGTAGGGCTTAAGGAGATCTAGACCGATCCATATACAAGTGTTTTCTGATGCACTACCACTCGAAGGGGTAACAACAAGGGTTACAAGGGTGGCCAGCATAACTTCACTTAAGTACCACTTGTATTTCCTGCATGTATGAATCCCCGACCGCAGTTTTATGCATGTAACAAAAGATCTCTATAGATTTAAAATGTTGAAATACGTCTCTACCATGAAAAAGATTAACCACAATTTTCTGGCAAGGAAAGTGCTCTGATACCACTTGTAGTATTATAGATATAAAATAGTATGTAAAATAGAAGTATTTTAGCTAGAAATTCCAGAACAACAATGATATAACAAAAAAGTACTAAAATAATACTAGAATAACACCAGAAATAACACCTCAATTAATGATAGAAATGTTCACTTGCCTCTTCAAGGGGTAAACCTCCAGTAGAGAAGAGGTCTATTATAATAATATCCAAGAAAAGATTTCTCACACCCTCTACTCCTATTTATACTAAATTTGTCTATCGAAAAGAACAATCTAGGGAAAGATCCTTCTAGAAGCGAAAGCTTCTATTAGTTATTCTTACATTTGACTTATTCTTCCTTATTGCTAGGCCTTATTAATATTGGCCTTTATTACATGGAAATATATTATTCTACTTACATGAGGGGTTAGGGAGGTTACATCCCTAACAATTCCCTTGCATTTCCATACCAACATGTCCCTGAATGGATTGAGGAGGTGATTTGCAAGTCATGCTAAAACCTAAAATGAGATTTTGATGGATGAACTGTCAATTGAATTGGATCTGTAGCACCAGGTTTCAACAACTGGGGCCCCTCTGCTATCATTCATTGACCAAAAAATTGTTTGTTCGAGGATCTCCAAGGTCGATTTTCAAGAAGAATATGTCGACTGATTGTGGGTAGCGTTTTCACATGGTCCTAGGCCAAATTAATTTATAGGATCTTACAAAATTGTGTTATGCTACTCGGTTTGGATTTTATGACCCTAGACCAAATTGGTGACATGTCATTGAATGGATTGAGGAGGCGAGTTTCAACTCACGATAAAACTCAAACAAGGGCTCAAATGGACAAACCATCAGTTGCATTGGATTTGGAGCACCAGGTTTCAGTTAGTGGGGCTCCTCCACAGTCATTTTGTTGAACAAAAAACCATTTTTGGAGGATCTTCGACACTAGGGTTTTGCTCAAAGAGGCATAGTGCAATTTTTGAACAAGAGGTTGATTTTCAAGAACATTGTGTTGAGTGATTTTGGGTAGCGTGGTCATGTGGGCCTTGGTCAAATAAAATTTTGGGAGCTTATAGAAATTCGTTATGCTACTCAGTTTGGATTTTATGCCCCTGGACCAAATTGGTGACATGTCCCTAAATGACTTAAGAAGGCGAGTTGCAACTCAGGATAAAACTCAAAACAAGACTCAGATGTATGAAACGCCAATTGCATTGGATTCAAAGCATCAGGTTTCAACTAGTGGGGCCCCTCTGCTGTAATTATATTTAATGAAAAACTATTTGTTGGAGGCTCTTCGGTAGTAGGGCTTTTCTCAGTGAAGCATAGTGCAACTTCTGAATAGGAGGTCGATTTCCAAAAATATAGTGTCGAGCAATTGCGGGAAACATGGTCATCAGGTCCTTTGCCAAAAACAGTTGTAGGAGCTTATGGAAGTCCGTTATGTTGCTCAGTTTGGATTTTATGACCCTAGACCAAATTAGCGACATGTTCTTGAATGTATTGAGGATGCAAGTTGCAACTCACAATAAAAATGAACTTGGAACCCAGATGGATGAACTATTAGTTGCATTGGATCCATAGCACTAGGTTTCAGCTAGTGGGTACCCTCCATTTTCATTCCATTGACCGAAAAACTATTTTTTTGAGGATCTCCAACACTAAGGTGTGGCTCACTTATGGTGTGGAAAGACATGAAATGGAAAGGAAGGGCATGGCATGGAACAACATGGAAAGGAAAGGCGTGGAGCATGTTATGGAAAGGAAATACAATGAAAGGGATGGCATGAAATGTCATGCAAAATAAAGGCATGGCATGGCATGGCATGCAAAGGAAATGCATGGCATGGAAAGGAAAGGCATGGCATGGCATGGAAAAAAAAGGAAATGCATGGCATGGCAAGGAAAGGAAATGCAAGGCAATGCAAGACATGACATGGAAAGGCATGAAAACACAAGATAAGGCATGCAAAGGAAAAGAAAGGCATGGAATGGGATGACATGGAAAGTGAAGGCAAGGAAAGGCATGACATGGCATGGCATGGAAAGTAAAGGAAAGGCAAGGCATGTGATAGAAAATGAAGGCAATCCAAGGAAAGGCAAGGCATGGCATGGCATGGAATGATAAGTGAAAGAAAGATAAGGAATGGCATGGAAAGTGAAGGAAATGCAAGGCATGGAAAGGAATGGCATGGAAAGTGAAGGCATGGAAATGCATGACATGGGAAGTGAAGGAAGTTAAAGGCATGGAAAGTGAACACAAGGCATGACAAGTGAAGGAAAGGAAAGGAATGACATGGAAAGGAAAGTGAAGGAAATGTGAGGCATGCCATGGTATGACATGGCATGGAAAGTGAAGGAAAGGAAAGGAAAGGCATGGTATGATAAGTGAAGGCAAGGAAAGGTAAGGCATGGAAAGTGAAGGAAAGGAAATGCATGGCATGGCAAGTGAATGTAAGGAAAGGAAAGGCATGGTATGGCAAGTGAAGCAAAGGTAGAGAAAGACATGGAAAGTGAAGGAAAGGCAAGGCATGGCATGACTTGTCATGGCAAGTGAAGAAAAGGTAGGGCATGGCATGACTTTTCATTGCAAGTGAAGGGAAGGTGGGGCAAGGCATGGAATGGCAAGTGAAGGCAAGGAAACACATGTCATGGCAAGTTAAGTCAATGCAATGCATGGCATGACAAGTGAAGGAACTGAAATGAATGGCATTGCATGGCATGACAAGTGAAGGAAATGAAATGAATGGCATTGCATGACATCGCATGGCAAGTGAAGGAAAGGAAAGAAATGGCATGGAAAGTGGAGTGAAGGAAAGGCAAGGCATGGAAAGTGATGGCAAGGAAAGACATGGCATGGCATGGAAGGTGAAGGCAAGACATGGTATGGCATGGCTAGGAAAGGCATGGCATGGCATGGCATGGAAAGGAAAGGCATGGTATGGCATGGCATGGCATGGCCAGGAAATGAATGGCATGGAAAGGCAAGGCAATGCAAGGCATGGAAAGGAATGGCATGACAAGTCAAGGAAAGACATGGAAATACAAGAATACCATAACAACCATTAAATGAAGCCAACATTTCAATAATTCATAAATCTTAAATATTTGTTCAGTTATTCCTTTTACATAATTATGGTCATTCAAGTAGACCATCAGGATCACTTCCAATGCTCACGGTCTCCATTAACTTCTTGTGCTAAGAGTAAGGAAAGCAATATCGTACCTTTGATGAGTTCTTACTTGGAATTGTTTGCAGTTGGAGGCTTGTACCAGTAACCAAGTTCGTAAAGTGGTATACGACTTCACCTAGTCTATAATATTGAAATGCATAACCACCATTCTTCCATGTTATTTCATCATGTGTCATATATTCTCCTTTAATAACCATTGAAAAAATCAGAAATTCAATTCCTTCAGAGTCTGTTACCGATCGCATGAGGGTTTTATTTCCCTCTAAGCAACGTGTCATCCAATACTCAGTGCCCCATTCATTACCACTTGGGGAAACCACTACATATATGTGCCTTGCAAAAAATTGAGTGCCAACACATGTGAGTCCACTAAATGACCAAAGCATAAAACATTGATGCTAGTTATTCAAAATTTAATAGAAGGTTTCAACGAACCTTTCATACGAGATCTGAGACATGATCATAATCTGTTGAAATACTTGATTGGTCCTCCTCCAATTGAGATAATTCCATAGTTATACATTGACCAATGGGGAGTGATACACAATCCATTCTATCAACCATGTCTGTCGATTCACAATCATCCTATTCATTACTACTACATGGACCACAAATGCAAGAGATTTTTCTCAACCATATTCAACTATTGAATTGTTTAATGTTCTCACTGAATGGAATCCACGAGTGCCCTGAATTGTTTTTCATTGATACAATTACGATCGATCTACATCAACCACCACCCAAAAATATCTATGTACATGTTCTTTCGCATGTGATTGGTCTTCATGGTTTCTTGTTCCCTCTCCCATTACTGAAGAACACCATTCAATAATGGGTTTCACATCTCGAATGAGGGAAGTAGTTGTGAACTTCATTTATTGCCTACATAATGCTCTTTTTATGCATGCACATGTTCCATCATGCCCCTCTTTCCCGTGTTTGGACTCAAAATAGTTCCAAATGTGTGTTTGGACTCAAAATAGTTCCAAATGTGTGGTACCTTGAGTTTTTATGTGTAACATACATAACCATTGAAATACACTAGCATTTTTGAACCTACACACCCATCTAACCAAACTTATTAAAATTAAAAAGCCTATAAATATTGAAATTAAAAAATAAAATATTTATTCTTCTTATTTAATATAAATTTGGTTTAAAAATAAAAAACACACTTATAATAAACAATATTAAATATTTTAAAACAATTGTATTGTATTTTGTTAGAAGAATTTTACCAAAATAATATATATTACCTATGAGCTAAAAATCAAATATTTATTGGTTATATTTAATATAAATTTGATTTAGAATTAAAAGTCACATTTATGATAAACAATATGAAATATTTTAAAAGTGTATCTTAATTATTTATTGGTTATATTTAATATAAATTTG
>SNQJ01S0160778.1:21645-31647 GCA_010110895.2 Picea sitchensis
AAATGAATCACTTGAAATATTAAAGTGATTTCACTTTATTACATAAGTGCTTTATGAAATAAAGTCACTTTAAAATTAGAAGGTGCACTTTATAAAAAAGTCACTGTAATAAAAGAACCACTTAAAACAAATTTATAAAAACTCATTACAAAGTTAAGTGACTGGTATTGTAAATATAAGGTAACATCCGCATTCAAGACAAAACATGTGGAGTACCTCCCAAGCTAAAAAACTAACAAAGGACACTTGCGCGCTAGTGATCCAGTTGATATGAGTGATTTTTTCGCTTATGGATTATGATGATGAGATTATGATTTTTGATGGTCTATTATGTTATTATGTATAGACAGGTGCTATTGACTGGTTTCTCTTTAGTGTGCAAGACTCTTGATAGGTTGAGGATGTCAACGACATTGATGGACCTCCTTGGACTGCAGATCGAGTTAGGGAGTGGACTATTTATGGTTTTCGTATTTCTATTATTGCATATGTGACATATGACTAATATAATATGATGTTGTTTATGGATCGCTGACATGTTTGTTCATGGATGTAGGCTGATGATAGCTTTCTAATCAAACTCACATTTGGAGTACAGGGGTCACGCACGACAACCAAAGTTATTGAGGGAGAGGTGTGGCAACAACCTACTAGCACTCTCGTTGTGGCTCGAACTGTAGGTTAATGATTACCTAGTTCGAGAGATCCATGATGTCGTGAGGGTAGACTGTGACAGTCGCTCATGATGATTCTAAGGGGCACGCAATAAGGAAGTGTCATTATTCCTTAGAGGCCCTTAGTCTCCCACAAGGTCACCTGACGAAGTATTGACTCTAGGGGTTTGATGTCTACCAAAATCAGTCAAAAGACGAGTGGCACCCTTGGAGCACGTAGTGCGTCTTGAAGGGCACGTCGCGCAAATAAAACATGGATGCAGGCGAGTGGCACCCTTGGAGCATGTAGTGCATCTTGAAGGGCACATCAACAATAAACCTAGTACCTAGAAAATTATGTCTCCTTAGGACCTGCTTAGCCTTAAAACGAATGATGGTATGAGTAAAGTTTTATAACTTATTTTTTCCCTTAAAACCTGTCGCCAAGCCTAGTGAATTTAAAACCTAGGTCTAAGTAGAACATGTGAACAAAAAAAAAACTAAATGGACATTTAAAAAGGAGGGGGTAAAGAAAATTCAAACCTTAATAATTAAAGTAAAATTTTAATGAAGGACTAAATTATTAAAAATGTAAATTGTTGTTTATGTCTAAACTTGTTAATTTTGAACATAGATAAAAATGAGAACTTAAAGAAAAGGGGAAACTTAAAGAAAAATGGGAGTGTCTAACATAGTAGGGAATCTAGTCTTGGACCCTTCTAATTGTGAACTCAACTAGGTTTTAAGAAAGACGTCAATCATTTAAGAAATGTAAGGGAACAAAGGGACACCGAGGAGCGTTTTTAGGAACGCTTTTAGGTGGGTGAAGGAAATAGGCAAAATTGAATTAATTAATTAGTTAATTTATGGTGCAACTAAGGGATCAAGTGACATGTGTACAAGGAGTTTTATCCTAATTAAATTTAATAAAAAGAACCTAATGAGGGTTTGGGAAACTAATCACTAAGAAAACTCTATAAAAATGATGGTGGAGGAAGAGTATGGATCACGACTGAAGGCGTAAGGTTACTTTGTAGATATTCTTCTTGGTTGATTTTACTTGTGGGAGTTGGTATGCCCAACTCGATAGGGAGTGGTAACTCGACCTTGCGAGGTGAGTTGGGAGCTAGATTCTTCTTTGGTCTTGGGTAGGTGGTCCCTTTGCGGCCTGGGGGGTTTAGGGGGAAGAAGAGTTCCCCTAGCATTGGATGGGAGGTATTGGTGACATATCAACAATTAGCAAGCGGGAGATCGAACAAAGCGCCTTTGCGGAAGAGCTTCTCACCCAAGTCACCATCGACTACGGTAATCTTGTTGAATATTGTATTTGTTGTAATATTTCAACTGTATACATGTATTGTTATCAGTTAACTATTTATCTGTTATTAACTACTTATATTCAATAATTGCAATTCATATGGAAGGTTTAGAAATTTTCTCTCCATTGTGAAAAGTTGCTTAAGTTCTCATGTGTATAGATTAAATATTATTAGATGTGTATGGAAGGTTTAGAAATTATCTCTGCACTTTTAAAAGTTGCTTAAGTTTGATGTGTATAGATTAAATATTCTTAGACGTGTATGGAAGGTTTAGAAATTGTCTCTGTAGTGTTAAACGTTGCTTAAGTTCTGATGTGTATAGATTAAATATTATTAGATGAGAATGTATATTGATTTAGTTTGTTGTTGCTGGGAATGGATGCATAGGTCTCAGTCATTTGATTGTTATGCATGACATGCTCCGTAGTGGTAGGTTTAGTAATTCGAAGTTCCCAATTTTGTAGAGTTTTGAAGTTTAATTTCAAGGTCACTGGAATAATCTCAGAACCTGCTACCTTCAAGATTGAATTTTCTTTTTGGGATCGAGTCCTGGTAGCCTTTCTGGATCGCGTGGATACTTACCTGCGTTCTTTTACATCTTGCTCAGCTAAATTTTTAAACCTCGACTTTCGATTTACCCAGGGAGGGGGATTTCGGATGTTTTTATTTTTTTTCACTCGCTCGACATATTCTTAAACTGGTATGCGATTCTCTGTTTTGCGATTCTTTCCTTTAAGCCATAGAAACAAACACAAATCGTTAATAAGAGGGCGGGCAACGAACAAGCAAGACGTTTTTCCTTTATAAAAAATTCGATTGGTAATATTGAAATAATTCCTAGAAGGAACGCTGGAACTAGCTCAGAGGCTGGTTTGTTTCTACAACGGTCTATTTGGGGTTTACCGGCAATTACTTCGATCCGTTGAAATTCTACAAAAGTGTTTGACATGAAATTTCACGAGCTTGAAACTGCCACACCTTTTCACAAGGAGCAAGTTCATTCTCGCGACTCCCACTTTTGTTCCTTAAATTCCCAGTTTACCTCTCGTTGGAAAGGAAATATACATTATCGAGAGCCAAATTAAGTCGATTGAGTCTCACCAGCGGCATAGCAATATAAAAAGGTGGGTCCTTGAATTACGGGGTTTTCTCTACTAGTCACTTTGCCTTAAATTGGATCGAACAAACAGAGGGAACTGCAGCTCGGCTTCCACCTTCCTCGAATGGCGGAATACCTCTGCGTTTTCAAGTAACCGGACAACGTTTTGTTGTCCTTGAATCTCTGGTGTGCATTCCTGGGATAACCCTCAACGATTTCTCCTTTCCTCTGTGAATCTCATGTGTAAACCGCAAGTGAGTTGGGGGGAACCACTCGTGTTTGCCCACAATTTTATTCTTGTCGCTGCGATTCTCAAGCAATGATTCATGTCTGCGATTCTCTTTCCCCAGTATTGTGACAGTCTTCCTCAGCGTATAGAGGGTCCCTTGATCCTCTGCGTTGACAGTGGTCTCCCTGTGAGACTGCCTCCCACCTCAGCAAATTCGCGGCCCCACTCCTGCTGGTTAGGAGTGTACCTCTGCGAGACTGGTGTGCTAAAACACAACGTTCCCTTCCCGATTTTCGTCAGTTAGGGCGTGGTTCAAGGGCGGTTATCCAGGTTATCTTTAAACCATTCCTTTAATTATTGCAGTGATTACGTTATAAACCTTCCTGACATTCGCATTGAGGAGGCACGTTCCCTGGTATGTTCTGGAGGGGTGGTGACCTGCGTACAGTTATTCCCTTGGTTACAACGATAACTTTCCCATTTATTACTTTTTAGCATTGTAAATAGTTAGACAACCTCCTATGAGAGTACTTTTTTCGAAAAGACAACCTCCTTTTTCCACCTTTTTCGTGAGTAAAAAATAATGGATTATCAGGTTGTTGCTTTACCCTTCCCTTCTGGATCCCTTATTCTACTTAAGTTTATAGTTAATTTGTTTAGCATTTGCTAAGGAAATTAGTTAGCTATGGCGTTTACTTTATATAAATGAGGTGAGCATGAGAAATTTATTTGAGCCTAATGATGGAGACTCTTGAAAATAAAGGTGTATGAGTCTTTATTAAATGATGCGTGTTTATTGATTTTAATGGAGATTCTTGATTATAAAAATGCATGTATGCTTGTTTATAATGATTTACTTGTATATCACAAGAATATTTTATTAATTTAGTTTGCTTCTTCTAAGAAAAGAGAATGGTTGCGTCATAATGATTTGGTTGTATATCACAATAATATTTTATTAATTTAATTTGTGTTTTCTAAGAAAAGAGAATGGTTCCGTCTTAATGATTTTTAGGTGTTAAGTAATACTTATTAATTCGGTTTTCATTATTGAGTTGGCAGTAATTAATTTAATATTGGGTTACCTTGCTAATTTTGTATGCGATCAGATGTGCGGTTAACTGGTTGGTTAAGTAATGCGCTTGAATTCCCATAGTTAGATGAATGATTGATGATTACTGTACTTTTGCGCAATTAGAATTCTCATAATAAATTGAGTTTTAAATTTTAGACCTGTGCTCAGTCGGAACTTATGTATTAATGATGATGGATCCCAATCTTTACTTCCATCATAGATTTATCAGTGATTACTGGACTAATAGCCTTTGCGCCTTTAAATTTTAATGAATGATTGAGGTGGACTTAGACCTCTTGTGCTTATGATTTGTAGGTCATGGGTGATGGTTTAGAATGGTTTATCTCACGCTCTGCTTAAGCTGAAGGATAGGTGTTTAGAGTACTTGCGCCATGTAGATAGAATGTTTAATTTAATATATGTTCTAATGTGACAATAAATAATAATGATGCTTGATTGATTTAGAACTATATTACTAATGCGTCGTTAATTAACATTGATGTAAGATGGATAACGGTAATGATTACCCTTTCTCCTTGGTTAATTGATGTTAGAATTGATGGATTGATGAATTAGATGATCATTGATGTTGTTGTTAACTTAGTCATCTTGGATTGATTTTGTCCTCAATGTCCTAACCATTGCAGGGTAGGATGGATGGGTAGTCATTTATATCCTTTATCTGAGTAATGTTTGTAAATTGATACAAGATTCTTGATGTGCTATTATGCTATGCTTTTTTTTATGTGTTGCATGAAATTATTCATTATGATATCATCAAGTGGGGTCGTTATGATTTCATTATGGACATTATAATTTTCCAATAAAAAAAAATTGTGTCCTTTTGTGTCGTAACGGTCGGGGCCATTACACAAAGAAACAAAGAGATGGATAGCAGGAGAAAAATCAGGAAGAAGATGTAACATGTGATGTGTTACAAGATGCTTTGATTCTTTCTGTATATAATAATTTTGAGTCTTGGGTAGTAGATTCAGGGGCTTCATTTCATGCCACACTCTATATGAAACATTTTCTAGATTATGTTCAAGGTGATTTTGGACAGGTTCATTTGGGTGATGATGCACCATGCAAAATTGTTGGAATGGAAAAGGTAAAAATAAAGAAAAAGAATAGAAACCAATGGTTATTGAAAGAGGTAAGCATATTTCAGATCTAAGGAAAAATCTAATTTCAACAGAGCAGTTAGCAAGTGAAGGTTGTATATCCATATTTACAGATAAGGTGTTGAAGGTCACCAAAGGATCATTGGTGATAGAAAAAGGAGAGAAGAGAGGTACATTGTATTTATGTACTGATAATATTGAGTCTTTTATATTTTTAGCTTCTACAGGAGTGGATACAACACTACGACATCATAGGCTTGGACACATGAATGAGAAGAGGATGCAGATACTTCACAAAAGAAATTTGTTTCCAGATATTAAACAAATTGATTTGGATTTCTGTGAGCATTGCGTTTATGGAAAACAAAAGAGAGTCATATTTCTCATAGTTAGAAAAGAAAAGAAGAGTGAATGGTTAGAGCTTGTGCATACATATGTATAGGGACCAACTCAGGTATCATCTCTTGGTGGCTCTCATTATTATTTTACTTTTATTCATGATGCCAATAAAAAAACTTGGGTTTATTGCATTCGACAAAAACATGATTTTTTTTATACTTTTAAGAAATGTAAATATTTGGTTGAGAATGAGACAGGAAAAAGGTTGAAGTGTCTCAAATCAGACAATGGACATGAATATTGCAGCAAGGAGTTTGATGATTACTGTTCATACCATGGGATTTGTAGAGAGAAGATAGTTCAAGGGACACCAAAAGAAAATGGTGTGTCAGAAAGGATGAACATGACAATCATGGAGTGTGCATGGAGTATGAAATTGCATGTTGGTTTTCCCTTACAGTTCTAGGAAGATGTTGTAGATAATGTTGTTTACTTAATAAATAGAGGACCTTCAAGCTCTTTGGATGGTGGAATTTGAGAGGAGGCATGAACAGGTAAAAATGTAAACTATTATTTTTTGAAGAATTTATGTTGTGAAACATTTGTCCATATTGATAAAGAAAATAGAACAAAGCTAGAGGAAAAATCCAAGAAGTGTACCTTTATTGGATACAATGTTAATGATTTTGGTTATCGCTTATGGAATTATGAAAACCACAAAATCATTATAAGTAGAAATGTCATATTCAATGAGAAGGTCATGTACAAAGATCAATTGCAGGGAAAGATACAAGGAAAAGAAAAACCAGAATACACATAGCTTGATGAGATCACTGAAATTCCAAACGTACCAGAAAATCAAAATGTACAACAATAGGAGAAACATGTACCTCAAACTTCTGCGATTGTTTTTAGAATATATATACTAGGTTAAGTAGACCCCCTGAACAATACTCTCCTTCATTTTATTACTTAATGTCGATTGATTCTAGTGAACTAGAATTTTATAAAGAGGCAATGTAGGTAGAAACAAAAAATAAGTGGGAGAAAGGTATGAAAGAGGAAATGGATTCCCTTGTAAATAACCAGACTTGGGATTTGGTTCAATTGTGTGTAGGAAAAATATCATTGCAGAATAAATGGTTTACCGGTTCAAGGAAGAAGATGGGGAAAAAAGAAGTACAAGGCTAGACTTGTTGTAAAGAGGTTTGCAAAAAAGAAAGGTATATATTTTGATGAAATATTTTCTCTTGTTGTTAAAATGATTTCAATTAGGACTATTTTAAGTCTTGTGGAAGTAGAATATTTGCATCTTGAACAGTTAGATGTAAAACCATCTTTTCTCCATGGGGATTTGGAGGAAGAGATTTATATGCAGCAGCCACAGGGGTATGAGGTGAAAGGAAAGGAGAATTTAGTATGCAAGTTGAAGAAGAGCTTGTATGGACTAAAGCAAGATCCAAGGCAGTGGAATTTGAAGTTTGACAGGTTTATGACAGAACAAGGTTATAATAGATGTCATTCTGATCATTGTGTTTATTTTAAAAGGCTAGAAAATGGAAGCTATATTATCTTACTATTGTATGTTGATGGCATGCTTCTTGCAAGGTCTAATATGTAGGATATAAATGTTCTCAAGAAGAAATTATCTAATTCATTTGCAATGAAGGATTTAGGTGCTGCAAAGAAAATCCTTGGTATGAGAATAAAAAGAGACGGGAAAAATCACAAATTCACACTGTCTCAGGGTGAGTACATAGAGAAGGTGTTGGAGAGGTTTAGAATGCAGAATGAAAAACCAGTTAGTACACCTTTGGCCAAACATTTCAAATTAACTAAGGAAATGTGTCCCAAGACATATGAAGAGATATATTACACGTCCATGGTCCCTTATTCATCAATAGTTGGTAGCTTGATGTATGCATTTGTTTTCACAAGACCATATATTGTACATGAAGTGGGAGTTGTGAGAAGGTATATGAACAATCCAGGTAAAGAACAAATTGGGAGGAAGTAAAGTGGATTCTCAGGTATTTGAGAGGTATTTCTACTCATGCATTATGATTTGGAGGTTCAGACATTGTTCTACAGGGATATGGTGATTCAGATATGGCATGTGATAAAGATATTAGGAGGAGCACCACAAGGTATGTTTTTACTATAGGTGGAACAAAAGTAAGTTGGATTTCAAAACTACAAAAGTTTGTTGCACTTTCAACAGCCGAAGAAAAGTATGTTTCTGCAACAGAGGCTAGTAAAGAAATGATTTGGCTACAGATATTTATGGAGGAATTGGGAAAGAAGCGTAGAATAGCAGGTTGTACTATGACAGTGAGAGTGCCATTCATATTGAAAAGAAATCAACCTTCCATTCGAAGACTAATCATATACAACTCATGTACCATTTCATACGATATGTCTTGGAAGATGGACATTTGAAGTTGGAAAAGATACACACTAGCCAGAATCCTGCAAACATGTTAACAAAGTGAGTAACTAGGGAGAAACTGAGTTCCTTCTCAATTTTAGTTGGTCTTCAAGCATGAAGATGAAGATGATAAATTTTCTAGGTCCAAGAAGGATCATAGTCCAGCATATAAAATAAAAGTGGAGTTGTTGAGATCAGTCTCCAAGTGGGAGATTGTTGGTTGTGGATCCTGATTATCTTCCTAATTCAAAGGTCTTTGTTTTCAACAGTGTTTATACCCCAGGAAGACGTTACACCCTGGAAGAATGTACACTCCTCTGCACGGGGGAGTGCAGAGGGTGGTTACCCCCTCTGTGGGGTCTGGGGGGGGCTATTCCGTGGCTGGGGGGTTCGGGGGCAAGTGGGCCCCCAGAGGAAAAAATTACCTTATAAATGTATATTGTAATTTCATTGTAAACATGGATTGTTCATTATAAGGTCACGGATCTAATGATAGAAGTTATGTTAGGGTTTTTTTCCCTAGAAGGTAACCCTCTTTTATGAAGGAAATGTATTGCAGCTATGTATCATTGTGAATGTTGTATTCCGAGAGAGGAGACTGTGAGAGAAACAAGAGGAAGTTACAACATGTGTGTTGTAGGTTGTATCCCTTCATTTGATGGATAATAATAAAGGAAGGACTTGAAAATTTCTCTGGTGGATGTAGCCCACACTAGGTGAGCCATGTATATCTATGTCTCTATTGTATTATGTATCTTCTATGTTTTATTTATGCATTTGTTTTATTCTATTTCTCTGCGATAGTGTTTTTCTAATAGATGGTCGAATTCATTTAGCACCAAACACTTGAGCCTTAAATCTCCAAGTCCATATGGAGAAGGGATTAAATATACACCAAAAATAATGTACTTAGCTCAGCTCTAAAGCCCCTTAATAATTTTTTAAACCTCTCCCTTAACATTGTTCTTAAACCAGGTTAAGAACCTTTTTAACCGACCTAAAAATCTCTCCGGTAATGTGATGACACCCTCAAATTTTGTGTACCATATTAGTTGGGTGGATTATTTTCATCCAATAACATCTTTTTGGCCAAAGTTTCAGCCGAAAACAGGTTTCGTCTGTAACATCCCGCTCTGGCGCACTTACAAAACTTATTCTTTAAGGACACTTGCTCGCAAGTAATATGGATTTATTTGATGATAAAACACTTATCCTTGATGATGATGCGTTATGATTGATGACATGATGTTTTACTATTGTTGTATACAGGTGCTATTGACTCAGTTTATTTGAGTGTGCAGGGTTTTTGACCTGGAGGATGCAGAGGCATCGACGAAACCCTTGGACTCTGGATTGAGTCAGGGAGTGTGATATTGAGTTGATTTATTTACCATGATATTTATTGATTTGATGATATGTTGTTGACAGGTTCTGACATGATGGTTTATGATGCAGGCTGACGATAGCTTGCCGACCAGACTCACATATGGAGTAAAGGGGCCACACATGATTCCAGAGAGGATGAGGGAGAGGTATGGACAACAGCCCTGCCACAGCCTACTAGCACTCCCGTCGTGGCTCGAACTGTAGGTTAACGATTACCTAGTTCGAGAGGATCCACCTTGTCATGAGGGCAGACTGCGACAGTCGCTCACGATGATTCTAAGGGGAGCGCAATAAGGCGGGGGCCTTATTCCTTAGAGCCCTTAGTCTCCCACAAGTTCACCTGGCGGAGT
>SNQJ01S0160779.1:1698-21674 GCA_010110895.2 Picea sitchensis
TCTACTTAAAGGTAGAAAGGTGGAGGGGGTCCGGAATCCTATATGCACCGTTGATCCAGGCACGTGAATTTCTGTCATCCACAGCTTCCTGCCGCTTAATCACAAGCGCGTTTGCATTCCAAACTTAGGACAAGTGGGTTTTAACCCTTTCCTTTGCATTTTACCCCCCTTTAAGTCCAATGCACCCGAGTTTCATCGATGGATGGAAAGTTGAGAGGACCTCGGTGCTTCCAATGTGAAAATCCCGAATGGCCCCACTCGTGGCTCAGCTATTGCGCCGCGTGTCCTCCATTACCAGGCTCGCTTGATGTGACCAGGTGCTAGGACCATAGGCTTAGTTCAAAGGCACTTATCGATGTTTCAGGGTTCGGGGTTTCGAGATGTGAGATGACGAGGGACTTTTATCCTTCGAATTCCCGAATGTCGATATGCCGACGTGACTAGATCTTGCACCACTCGTCACTGGATCGGACGACCCAGATTTAGTCTTGAAATATAGGTGCTTTCTTTGAAACTATATATCGGTTAACTTGGTAGCCCCGATATCCCGATGACCATTGATCTGTTCTTATGGAAAAATCTGGGCCATTGACAACGTAATTTCACCCGCTCATTTGATTGGAAGCCGTAAAACGATATTTTTCCATGCTGCGCTTGGGCGCTTCTCGTGTAACTTACAGACCCAAATGCTCTCGAGCCCAAGACAAGAATTATCGCTAACAACTTCAATCAATGATTCACCACTATTTTGAACAAATTTCAACCCGAAGCTTAACCCACTTAGGAGTTGCAAATTGAATTATATGCTAATGCTCTCTTACCTTCCATTTCCATGTTTGTGAAGAGGGTTTCCAAAACAACCTTAGATGAGAATTTTGAGGAAGCTGAAACAATAGAATTCCAAATGAAGGGATGTAAAGAAGGTCGGGTCTCATTAGTTAAGAAGGAAGTTCAACCTCTGCCGAGGAGAGGACTCTTGTTGACCAGACCCCCAGGCAAACAAACAGAACAAGGTCCCAAAAAGGGAAGTGGAGACATAGAATACCTACAACGAATGGTAAAGAAGTTTTCAAATGAAATCATAGACATGAAAAGAAGTGCAGGGGAAGGAAACCAAGGACAAAGGCTCTATAAACCCTTTTTTTTTTTAAAATCATCATTCAAAGCAATTGAACTTCCCCCATATAACTTAAACACCGATCTGGGAAATGTAGCATCTAACTCTTTCTGTACCTATCACCAAGAGAAACATTTTGAAAGAGACTGCCCAGAATGGGTGCATGCCATGAATTTGATGACCAATCAGTTTCTAAATGAGGTTTCCCTTACCGAACAATCAAGTATCCCAGCTGTGAATATTGATGATCAGGAAGAGTTCGATGCACCAAAAGAAACAACCATGCTGATATGGGACCCTAACCTACGAATTCCCTTCGATGATCTATTTGAGGTTCGAGAACCACCCGATGAGGTCTTGGTTGTGCAAACGCGAAGTAGGGGTCATCCTATCTCAAATGACCTTACCACTACCCAAACTTTGGGAGGGAAACCAAATTTCTATCACCCTAAAGTACCTTTTGTCTCTCAAAGAAATCCCATAAACATACATACATGAGAATCGCCCAGGCTACACTACAATATAGTAGAATATTTGAAAAAATTGAAGGAAAATATATTGGTCATGGACATATGTAGAATTCCCATGCAAAAGGACTTTCTGTTACAAGATTTGAAGTCAGTAGAAACTCTCGTAACAATCATTGACCAAGGAGAAAATCCAACCCTCACAGATCTGAGGAATAAGCCAACTGTGAACGCTTGCTTTGAAGATAAAAAAGGAAATCCTTTTGTCCCACTGTTTCTTTTGACATTTGAAGTCTTCAACGAAAACCTCAATAATTGTTTGGTTGACTCAGGCACATCCTCTAATGTTATGCCACTATCTATATGAAAGAAATTAAATGAAATCCCTCTCAAAATTGATAAACATGTGATACAACTAGACAAAACCTAGGTGAAATTTATGGGAGAACTCGAGGATGTTATGATCAGGATGGAGACACACCTGAAATTTGTTCAAGTGATTGACATCATTGTAGTATATATCCCAGAAGCCTATGGATTTCTACTCAGTCGATATTGGTTTGAAAAGTTAAATGGATACTTTAGTACAGTCTGGGCTCACCTTTGGTTTCCATTAAAGGGACATGCAAATATGATAAGGATCGATAGGGAAATATATCTAAAACATATTGTCACCGACCCAGAAACCCTCAACAAACCTTCTTCAACATATTTCCCCGTGCTAGGAAATTATTTCTGCAACTCCAATTTTCATAATTTCTCACCCCTCTCATCTGATGTTCCTCTTACTCGAAACTATGAAATGACTTTTCAAGAAAATTTTCCGACGGCGGCGGAGGAAACCCTCTTCTGTCAGGAACCTGTGTTTAAAAAAATGGAATAGATAGGAGGAAATGAGGAAAGTGGTAGTAAAAAAGAAACTAATGGTTTTCTCTCACAAATTTGGACCTTATACTTTGATCGATATAAATCGCAAGAAGGGTTAGGGCAGGGTGTATCCTCATTGATCGAAAAGGTAAATGAAATTTCTTGTCCTGCAGACTAGAATTTGAATGCACAAACAACACCGTCGAGTATGAAGCTCTAGTACAAGGGATAAAGAAATCCATAGACTTAAACATTAAAGAACTAAAGGTTTTTGGATATTCTGAAATCATTGTTAGAAAAGTAAGAAACATTATACATTAAAAATCTCCCCACCTGAGGAATTATCAATAGCAAGTGAACAAACTAATAGAACATTTTGAAGCCTTCAACATGTTGATGATTGTAGCTATGTGAGACATTCTCCAGCTTATAAACCTATGAGATGTGGATCATTGTAGCCATGTGAGATATTCTCCAGCTTACAAACCTGAGAGAAATCCCCTAAGAAGGGTACATGGTTCCCACCTGAGATAGAGCTGGAACATAGAGATGACCTCCTGCATTCAGAGAGTTGAGAAGAACTCCAGATGATTATCAAGTGGGAAAGGAGATCTGTTGAGTTAGACGTGCATGTGGTTGAGCACAAGGTGAACGTGTGAAATCCAAAAGTGTTGGGTGCATTGTCATGTGAACAGAAATGAAGATGATGTATTAGCCTCCTCTGAGCAACAGAGCTGATGCGAAAATCCAAATGATTCTCCTGTGTGAGGCAGTGGGAAAGAAGATCTATAGAGTGGATGTGCCTATGGACGAGCACAACTGAACATGTAAAGATCTGGTTCTTCTATGTAATGCAATGAGCCAGAGATATGGACATCCTTATGGATGTGCCCCTAGTGGATGAGCACTAGTGGGTGTATCAGATCCCCTGCTATATTGTTCAAGAGTCAGACCTAGATGTAACCCTATTTGTAATGTAAAGGGTACAGGTCAGCCCCACCTTAATGTGGATGGTAATTAATGTAAAAGATAATTAATCTAGTTAATATTAATTATATTATGAGCTAGTGAGAATTAGGCCCTATTATTCCAATAGACACTTCTATTGATAGGTTAAGTATAATATAATTAAGAGTACAAACTCCCCATTGAGGAATCATATCTTTTGTGTGATTTTGGAAATTTGAAAATTACATAACTGGAAAAAAGTTGCACACCTCTCTTGAGTGCTAGTCTTTTAAATTTTGAGTACCCTCTTGTGTGCTATGTTTCTTAGTGGTGAAGATATTTCTCTTGAGAATATAGTAAAAGATTTGGTTAGGTTTTCTCCCCTTGTTGAGAAGGGACTCCATGATGCTAACTTGTGTTCTTGCATGGTGCTTCTTCTTCCCTTGGTTGCTGCAACATAAATGGTTATGATTAAATGATAAATGGAATGAACTAATGCTTAACCTTTCTTATTGAAAAAATAAACACATTACATTGATCAGGACAAAGAACACTCTTGTTGTTTCTTTGGCCATTGTTGCCTCAAGGCTATCCCCTCTAGAGACTATGAAGCCTCTCGATTCAGTATTGGAGCTACTATAAACCCTGCCCAACAATATTTCCAATTGGAAGGTCTTTGAAGGAGTTGAACAAATCATAAAATGTTTAACCAATCAGGGATAATTTTAGAGATCACGGATATTGACGATGAAAAATTTCAAGCACAAACCAACCCCCATGTGAAAAAACCTGAAACAAATCAATCGAATGACAAACTGAGGAGTCTCACACAATCCTGAAAGGTGTAGCTAATTTAGAAAACCTTTTGACTTAAGGGAAATATTTAAAAGGTCAAAGAACACAAAGACAGGGATTTCATGTCCCATGTATGAGACTATTAATCTAGGAACCCTGGAGAACCCTAGGAATATTAATCTTGGAAAGATAGTATCTAAAGAGGAAATGAAGGCCTATCTCAAACTTTTAGGAGAATATCAAGATGTTTTTTCATGGTACTATGATGATGAAAACTTTTATGATACTCATATCATTCAACACCACAATACCATTAAAACCTAGGTAAAACCCTTCAATAGGAAGCTCACGAAAGTACCACCCATCTACAAAGAGCCTCTCATGTTTCAGAAGTTGAAGAAATTACTAGATTATAATATTATGTTCTAGGTTAGACACTCTGCATAGGTAGAAAATTTGGTTCATGTAAGAAAAAATGGGGAGAATCTGTTGGTCACGTAGTTTTAAGAACCTCAGCAGGCATCAGAAAAAGGACAACTACCCAGTCCTACAAATGGAGCAACTCCTGCAGACCATATCGGGCTCAGAGATTTTCTCTTTACTAGATGACTTCTCAGGTTACAACCAAGTTCTAGTTTCAAAGGAAAATAGTTTGAAAATTGCTTATCAACCAAGTGGGGAACCTTTGGTTATAAATTCATTCCCTTTGGGTTAATCAATGCGGGGGAAACCTTCCAAGGGCCATGGACGTAGCGTTTAGGGGAATAATCAACAAATGTGTAGTATTTTATTTGGATGATGTGACTATGTATTCAAAAACAAAGAAGATCACATCCAACAACTAACCCAAATTTTCTAAATAGAAATCTGGGTAGATCCTTAAACTACTGAAACTATCTTCGGTGTTAAGGAAGGTAAAACTACTAGGTGATATTATATCTCAAGCGAGGAATTTGCATAGACCTAGAACAGATTAGGGCTATATGTCAGCTCCATTACCCCACAACAAAAGGTATGCAATCCTTATTTGGGAAATTCAGGGTGTGTGAGAATTTCTAGAAATTCCATGAAAATATCAAACCTACAAAATGATGCAAAGATGTTGAATTTAAGTGGGATGATGAGCGAAAAGTTTCTTTCAAAAATATCAAGACTACAATATCTCAAGCTCTGGTGTTGCGAAGTCTTGATTTCAATAAAGATTTATTCCTCTACACTTTTGCCTCAGGCCAATGCGTTAGGCTGCGATTATTAGCAGTATTATGATAGAGTACAATTATAGGCCCCATGATCACTAATCTCCAGGGGTTGAAATAAATTACCTGCTATAGAAAGAGGCTTATGGAGTTTGGAAGTAAAACACTTCATATCTTACATCCTAAAGAACCATACAAAAGTCATTGTACCTCATCCTACAATCCAATCCCTATTCACTCAATAGGAGATGGAAGAAGCTGGATGGAAGTGATTCGATGAGAATTTGATCTAGATATAAAACCTACTAAGTTGGTTAAGGGACAAGGATTATGTAAGTGGCTGTTGAAGCCCAACACCAAGTAAATGAAGACCCCGTATGGGAGAATGAATTGGCATTGTGGTATGGTGAAGCTTCATATGTCTCCACAAGGTAGGAGTCTTGGTATGAGACACTAACTTATCTCCTACAAAATGGGACTTTCCCGAAAAACCTAAACCCTAGATAAAGGAGAGAGTTCTCGAGGTTAAAATCAACACAATATCACCTCATAAATTTGGTGTTCTTTAGTGTTAATTATGATGGGGTGCTTTTAATATGTAACAAACGTGAATATGTAGACAAAGTTAAGAGGGCTCATGATGGACTGTGGGTGTGGTACTTCATGGAATACCACCACTCACAAAATACCAAGAGTTTTCTATTATTGGCCTACTCTGTTAGGGATGCTCACACATATGCTAGAAGCTGTAAAACTTGTCAAATAAGTGTGGGGAGGAAGAAGAGAGAAATGGTCCCACTCCAACCGGTGACCATATACATACCATTTGAGCAATGGGGGTTATATATCATAGGAGAGATAATTACAGAGTTCTTCAAACATAGATACATATTGAAATCCACAAAATATTTCATGGTAGAGTTGTCCTCTAACTCATGTATATGAAAAGGTGGTGATCCAATTTGTAGAACAACAATTGATTACAAGGTTTAGTATTTCGTCCATCCTTGTTTTCGATAATTCCACTTGCTTTCCACCTATTAGCAGAACTACTATCCTGGGGAATGGTGGCAATTCAACCAATAAGAACCTAGTGAGGATTAAAGAAAACAGTTGCAAAAAATCAGAGGAATTGGCATAATTCAATTCATAGTCATATGGGATGATAGAGTAACACCAAGGAAGCTATAGGTAATTCCCCATAATTTATGGTATACAAACAAGAGGCCATTATCCCAAATGGGATATATCTTCCATCACTTCATCTAGCTTAGGTTTCAAGAGGAAAACCCTCATCAGTCATACAAAAAAAAATTGATACCCTCCTCATGTTGGAAGAAGAAAGGGAGAAAGAAAATCCAAAGTTCAAGCTCATCAGAGATATTTAAAAGGTGGTTCGATAAGAATAAGGCCAAAGAAAATAATTTCGAGGTAGGAGACGTAGTCTTGAAATGGGATAGGCGGTGAAGGGAAAACATAAAGTTTAGAATCTATAGCTTAGACCTTTTGATGTGAGAAAAAGCTTGGGGTGAAGCCGTATTGGTTGAAAAATATGAGAGGAACTGGCGCCCTCTTGAACAATAGCCAATCCCTAAAGTATTGTACATTAAAAAAAATGTGTGTGTTTTCATGATATTTTATTTTAGGCAGGTTGATTATGGAGTTCATTTTTGTTCTTTCTTGTTATAGTACTTTGTTCTTTTGAAGTTTGTGTTCAGAAAGGAATTGGTTGACCTTAGTTCATGCGATATAGTGAAATTTGTTCCTAACTCATGCTTACATACAACACAAGAAGCGTTGGGAGGATTGTGGTTGTTTTGAAGGAGTTTTGTATCTAACCTATGAAAATAAACAACCTTGGAAAAAGTGATGAAGTTTCAGCTTGGTGAAATTACGAGTAAAAACTTTGAAGGAAATCACGGTAAGATAGAAAAGGGTATATTGTACCTCAAGACAGAGCTAGCGGAAATTCACCTTAACCATCTCATTTTTCAAATAGCATACATCCTCCTCTCCCACTTTCGCTTTCGAGGCATTAAAAAATAAAATCAATTATATCAAATGAGTGCAAAGTAAGAGAGGTATGAAAATAACTTTTAAAGTCGGAGGTGACTCTGTCAAGGCTATGGATTCTTGTTGGTAGTGGAGCAACACCATAACAAGTGAATGATGATAACTAAAAGTCCTAGTGCCAGTGAATACTTTACTAGACTCTTTTAAAAGGGGGAATGAGTCAGTTTTACAATAAACTAAGGTTTAATAAAATTTGAAAACCCCACAGGAAGGCCCAGATTCACCAACCAAGGAATTTCAAATGCAAGGATAAAGAGGCTCCGATAAAAAACCGGTTCTTTCTCATATAGATTTTGCATTAGTTGAGCCCGAGGTAGGAACATATATTCTTCTTTCATGAGTAAATCTCCATTTGTTGAGCCTCAACACACCTAAAAAATCCTTATCAAATTTTGTCACTTTTTGGGTACCACTTGTTTTCTTCCTTGTCTGACTTCATTTTGGGAAATGATTTGTCTTTGTTTATTATCATGACTCTCCACCTATTCAAGTTGTTTGAACTTATGAAACCCCAAAAATAAAATGAATTAATACCTGAATTAAGAATCAAAATCCAAACACTACACCTAACGCGCTCAAGTTTGGCATTGGAAAGAATTCAAGTAAGTAAAGAAACCACTCAGAAAACAAAATTCATCGAGCATCGATATTCATTAGCATTGACAGAAGGTAGTTTTGGTTTTATAATTTTTTCTCATAAAAGGCTCGAGATAATTAGATCCATTGGCATTGGTAAAGTGAGGAGGACATATGTTAACAAAGGACAAAAGGAGATCATCGATAGTCGATTCCCAAGAAATTTTTATCGGGGATGGGAAAATAGAGGATGACAACAAACATTTGACCCGATAATTTATCCCCGATCATAGATCCACACGACCATTTTCAGCATTGGGATTTTTTCGAGAGAGTCGGTCCGAGAGCACTTGGGTAGGTTATCGTCGTTGATCCTTGGCACTTTTCGGCATCGACAGTCTAAGGTTTGTTCTAGAACGAATGAGTTAAGGAAAGTTCCTGAATCCGATTAATACAAGAGAATTATGTCACCGACCTTCAACACCACTTGTATTTACTAGGTAAGAGGGTCATACAGTCTAGTTTTATTCCTAGTCATTCTTGGTTTCCTTGATTCCTAGTCACCTTTGAGTCATATTTGCCACATCATCACTATATGGTAAGATCAATGCGGCGATTAGATTTTTAGAATATAAACAAAAATGGTCATAGAATAAATCGACCCAGTCACCCATTATGAGCAGACGCGAAGACATTTTATCATTAGATACGATCACATTTTGGACATTTAAAGAGGTAATTAATACCCGATATAAGATTAGTTTCTACCTAGATGGGCCAATTAAAAGCGACATTTTGAAATCATCGATAGACCAGATCACCACCCGCCTCGTCATCAACCCTTGATGAATTTAAGTTCTAACTCCTCTAGAGATTCAGCGACAGATTTATTGGTACTCCCTTGCTTAAAATTGAATGGCTAGTGATATTTAAAACCTTCCCTATTTTAAATCTCTTAGTTAATTTGAACAAATTCATTTTGTGCATAAGAGAATTCTAGAGCATCAGAAGGAGAAAAACAAGCCGTCGAATCTTGTAATGACCCTGCGTGATTATCAAAACTAGGTTTAGCAGGGCTTAGGAGAGGTATGTATCCAAGACTATCAATTCATTGGTTATAATTTACATGTGTTCGTCTAGTTTCTACAGGTCTTAAAAATATTCTCTCAATTTGTAAGGAACAATTCCATGAGAGAATAACAACCAAGCGGCTCAGAGATGGCAAGATAAAAGAACCAGAGACGGGTGAAGGTTCTTCTCCGGGGACCACGAGGAAATTAAGTATGCCCATAGGGTGAAGCCTATGGTCAAAACAACCAAAAAGTAACTTTTCATCCAGCCTCCAGACTTTGGAGATACAAAAAGCCTGCAGGAATACAAGGTAGCTCTCCCCACAGTGGGAGGTATCCAATAAGTTAGAAAGGAAGAATACCCAAAGTATATCCCACGGTGGCCGGTCAGAATTGCTTGATGACCAAGTGTTCCCCAACATATGGTGATATTATTTACACATGGTGGTGAGAAGAACCCCCCATTTCCCCCTCTATAGAGGTCCCAAAGTGGCTCATCGACCACCGCAGATGGGAAAAGAAATTTTTAATCAACAGTGAGAATGAAGCGGGTGCATGGAGTTTTCCTCTAACATAGGTACAAAAGTATTATAATCTCAGGGACCTAGAAGAGCGGCTCAACACAGAATTAGTGGTGAAGTTCTATGAATTCATGACACCATCAGGTTGATGGCCTCATGGTGGAGAAACAAAAATTCTGTCGAATGGATGCTATGGGACAATCGACCTAAGGGAGACATACATCTAACTAATGGCTCTCCTCTATACATTTATCAGGAGAAATATTTCTCCAGGTTTTGGGAAGCATGGATGCCTTTGGCATAAATAGTTGCAATCAACTGAGGCTTTGATTTCAGGCAGTCAAAAATAATATCCAAACAACTAAGAACATGTGTCTCGGTTTTGAAGGAAGGAGAGGCACCAACTTTCTATATGGCCTCGTACCTACTCAATGTTATGTGTGCTAGGAACTTCTTTGATGGTATGAATCTGAGATGGCATGTTCTAGAGCTCTCGGTCCACGTCTACTCCAACATGCTATGGGAAAACAGGTACAAAATATTATCCTCATATGCAATGGTCATTGCCCATATTTGTTTATTATTTTTGAAGGAATGCCCAAGGTTGTCCGATTTGCAGCCAAGAAAATGATAGCCAAGGTAGACCATTGGTACTTGGACGATCGCACAACCCTGCGCCGAGGGTGTTTGGGGCCACTGGAGCACCACATTTCCTACCATCTTATGTCCCAAACTAGCTCATCGTGAGATAATTTTTTTATCAAACCATCCTCTGGGGCTATAGCATACAATTGAACAAGAAGCAAGCCTTCATACCCTACGGTTCTTATGTGGGGTTCTATCTAGTAAAGGATCTTGCTTAAGCCAAACAAGAAGGGTTGAACCAACTTGAAATTAGGTTCCCTACAAGCCAATTCCACAAGCAGTCTAAGGCCTAGTCATCCAGCATGAATCGCAAGTGTCATCCTACTAGACATATACTCACAATAAGTTTGGGGATGAAGACTTCACAGAGAACACCCAATACTAGGAAGAGGTGGTGTATAGGATGGTCAACCCAAACATGACCAGGTTCAAGGACATGTGCATATATGAACAAGTGGAAACAAAAGAACAGTCAGCTCAAGTGGCCCTTGGAGCAAGGGAAAAAGTAGGCGAGACAGAGGTGTGAGGAAGGGATTGTTCTTGACACTAGAGTCATAGACAAGGGGTATTCTCTTAATGGCAGAGGAACAGAGTGTAATTGATCAGCTGTAGAATGGCTGAGACCTCCTTAGAGCGACAAAGGGTTCACCTTAACAATCGAATCGAAATATGGGAACATTGACCCAAACTTGATATAGATTGAAGAAACCATTGGGTCAGATAACCATGAAGTTTCAATGCCATAGGTCATATCACCAGGGGAAGTTTCATCTCAACCAAAGATAGCAAGAACATCAGGAAGAGAAATTTCACCAAACCATTGTTGATATAATAACCATCGATGATGAGGAGAGCTCAAAGCTGGTCACTCCGGTGAAAATCATAAAGGAAACAGAACCTAAGAAAGCATTTTCCCTGAGTCTCGATGCTCCAAATTAGAGCAGTTTGTAGAACGAGTATGAGTTGGAAAGTTCATTGGAGACTGATCCATTCGACATACCAAGAATCCAAATGTACATCTCAAGTGATGAGCTAGGACCGGGTGAAAAATGAGAAGGAATTCCATAGCAGTAAATTGACATCTCGATAGATTATCCAAATGAGAGTACGAAGCTTTCCCACGATTCATCAATTTTCACCCGATTACTTTACCTCAGATGAGAAACAACCCGGAGGTGAAATTTGGGTTATACATAGAAGTTCAAGAACCCAGTGAATGAATATGCATAATTAGGAGGATCTGGGAAACATTCTTACTTAGGAGAGAAAAAAATCCTTGAACCCTTGGATGAGGTCCTTGATATACAAGCCATCGTCTATGTAGAAAGGAAAGCCATCATGAATAGAACCAATAAGAACAGGATTCTTACTCTAGACAATTCCATCCTCATCTTCCACAGAGGAAAATTTGATCAGCTCGGAGCATTCTAAGACATCTAAGCTCATCAGTGTAGGGATGGAGATCACCGAGATGCCACCACGGTAGAGAAAGGAAAAGATGAAGAGGAGTTGGCTGCTGCGCTAAAGGAGTTGGAGCATCTATGCCATTTGGAAAAATACTATTAGGATTCCACACAGGCCACAGTTTTTTTGAGAAGTGAGTTTCAAGATTCCTATGAAAAATTCATGAATGAGCGTCACCTTTTCACTATAGGGATTTTTTATTTCCAATAAGACACCCTTATGGTGTTGGAAATGTGCAGGGATAGCCAATTTCCAAGAAGACACCCTTATGGTGCTGGAATGGTGTTGGAAATGTGCAAGGACATGGAAATATGGTATGAGAAATCCCACCAAGCAGTGGAAAGAATTGATTACATCATCATGGTTCAAAAGGGTCGAGACGCCAAAGAGCATGACATTTGGGTACTAAGGGACAACAACGTCGATCGTATAAGGAAGTCGGTCGAATACTAGGTGAACATGGCCCAAGAAACTCATCAGGAAATCCAAGAGAAGTGGGTCGACTGCGAAAGGAGCTAGACCAAGATCAATCAGGAGATAAGAGACATCGGTCTCCCAGAATTTGATGCACCTGACGACTTTGTTGACTTGCATGACATAGTCAAACTACATGAAGACCAAGAATCATCGTGGACCGTGGAGATAGAAAACGTGGAAAACATGACGCCAGGTCAAATACAACATTTCATGGAGCACCCCATCAAGGATCAAACAATGTTATAGTAGTTAAGTGCTAAAGTAGTCAAGTATCAGGCATGAGCAGTGGAAATAAAGGATATCCTTTCGGCCCCACTGGACCAACACAGATTCTCGTATGCCAACACATGTGAGGAACTCTTCATCAAATGGTCGAAGTATGAGAAGAGTCATCCACTCGAGTGAAACCATTTGATGACTCTTAGAATATTGAGAGATGAAAGCACCATGTGGCAATGTTTTGTCTTACTTAGATTTCACTTTTGATAGTTATTTTTAGTTAATAATTTGTTATAAATAAGAGGATCGACCTGTTAGAAGAGGTCGAAGGTTTTTTAAAAGACCCTCATTTTAGGAATTGTAAAGAACTATTTCCGAACTACCTTAATTGAGAAGTCATGTTTAGGACTGGAGACAAACTTTTGTTTTTCATCAAAGGTGTGTGTGATTGGATCTATGGAGGAATTACTTCTGACTTTATCTCATGAATGGATGATGTAACGAGTAAGAGTTTCTCAATCTATTGATAAGTTAGTTGATTCAATGTTTTATAGTTCTTTTCTCTAATGATGGAAAGCAAAACATTGTGTTAATGTGTGACTAATAATTATAGATAAGGAAAATATTTTTCTTTCCATCGTTTATTGCATGTATGTTTTCTTTCGATAAATGTATCTCAGTCAATAATTGAATTACCAGCAAGTTAATGTATTAATACTAGTATTGTCATAGGTGTGAAAATCTTTGTTTGCATGCTTGAGCACAAGGGTTATCCCGAGCTCAGTCTTCTCCAGTAGTTAAATTGTCCCCCCTTTTACCAGTTGTTTTATACTGGCACACATCCTTTTATCAGACTCATCTAGTAAAAGAAAATACAAAAAAGAGAACATTCAAACTGAAGGAGGAGCTTTCACAAGAAGACATCCTAGCAATCACTACATAAATCCCATCGATTAATTGGCCAGATTGCAAGATATAGAGAACCATTCCACTATCAAAACGCTACAGAATCTAATTGGCCCTCGGTGGTGGGTTTGGTTCTTGTTGTTGAGTTAAAGGGATTTAGGACCCCTCAACACGTTCCACATACAACTGGAAATGGCATGACATGTACTATCCATATAGAATATTCTTACCTGCAAATATATCAAAACTCATACCATTATCCATCAAACAAACTTGGGCCCATTTCCCAAACCTTTCTCCAACTTCACATGGCCATAACTCTCTAACCGTTAGGAGTTATGTGATGTTCCACATACCACCAAAAATGGCATGACATGTACTATCCATATGAAATAGTCTTACCTACAAATATATCAAAACTCATACCATTATCGATCAAACAAACTTGGTTCCATTACCTAAAACTTTGTGCTACCGAAATTTTCTACTAGACTTTCTTCAAGGGTTGACATCAATGACAACCAACCCAAATAAGCAATAATATCCCCCTTTGGCATTGATTGAAACACTTTGATGCAATACTGAAGTCATCTAACTCATGCTCCCCCTGTGACCATTACTCCCCCTAGAACCATGCCTCTGTTCTCTTTCCCTAAGCCTGCATCTGATAAATCTCTCCCCCTTTGTCATCAATGGAAAATGTATCTTTCCATCTAGGGCTGCTCCCCCTAATTGAATTGTCCGTGGGGATACTCCCCCTGACTGAAATCTTCCTGAAACTAATCTCCCAACCTAAACTATCCTCTTTATGGTGCTTCCTCGTGTAGATATAAGACATATAAGATAAGCATTCAAAAGAATTAATTTTTGATACAGACCCCCCTTCTCTCCAAAGGGTTGCGTGACCTCTCGGTCTAGGGTCTTCACAAGACTAAACCGAAAAAGTTCTTTAGGTATTCCTTAACCCTCTGGAACAATTCACTTAGGCCGATTTTTCCTTTAGCGTAGTTCGTATGACACCCACGATATATTCTAAGAACTCTTTATGTTTTGCTTAGATTTCAGGTGCTATCTCCCCCATACTAACCCCTCTCCGCATATGACCTCGAGTTGTGACCCTAGGCTTAACTCCTTAAGAGCTTCGAGCTTCAGATGTTTTGATATCAACCTATGCCAATTATTTCTAATTATGAACCAAAAATTCCTCTGAATGAGATCTACGACTCTCGTCGTTCAAACAATCAACGGTCGTGATCCCTTCGGACTCTATCTTTCGGGAGTCTTCTCTTTTCCAACCTTTCCTTCTCCCGATTCGTGAATCCCGACTTTCCTCTAGATGATAAAAGGTCCTTATCTCTTATGCAACCAACGATTAAGATCTATTTCGGACTTCAAGTCTTTGTGACTTCGTGAGTCTTGAATCTTCAAAGATCTGAACCCTTCTCTGACTGACAAGTGTCCACTGAATGGACAACCAAGATCTGTCGAGTGACGAACGAATCAGACCTGTCCAAGAGCTTCAGAACTTTGTTATCTTTGTAGTACCTTTATTTTAATCTTTTGGAGTTCCGAACTCCGAAACGCATAGATCTCTGCCACGTGTCCATACGATCAACGACTATTATCTCTTCACGGCTTCGTGCTTCGTAATTTTTTCACCTCTCTACACTTCAAAAATTCTGACTTGCGAATTTCTAAAGGATCCTTGCAACTAACCAGTGCATGAATTCTCTAATATTTAATGGTTTGGAGTGATTTAGCTCCTCTTGGGTGAATCTTGATAGTTTTATCTTCCTTTAGTTACTTTGAATCTCTGCACTCCACCTTTGAACGCTTCAACTCTTCAAGACTTAGAAAATTTTCTAAGTGGCCTCCTCTCGATGTTTGGAACAACTACTCCTCCTGATTTTTGTTCCCATGAGGTAACTTAAATCCTCGACTCCTCATCTGAACACTGTGATCCTCGAGATTTTAAGAACCTTCAAAGTCTTATAGGCTTCGATGTCCTGTCTTCTATTTCTTCTGAGCTTGAGAATTTGAAACAAGTCTTTCTTTGACGCTTAATTTCTCTCTCCCTTCTGAGCATATGGAACTTCTGAAAGGAATATTCTCTCTGGTTAACTCCCTTTATCCTACACAATGCACACCTTGCAGAGAAAACAAAGTATTCAGTAACTTCGATTGTGATATCTCCTACATAGATTTTCCTTCAAGGAATTCAACAACCTTGAGGCTTCTTTCTTGAGTTTATGATTCTTCTAGTGTGCCCTCATGGAACGTTCTTCCTTAACCCAAACTATAATTCATATGTGCACTCTTTGCACCATCTCACAGAGTTTCAAGAATCTATTGTGCACTCCTTGCACATCTTAAAAGAACCTAAAAATAACTCAACAACTCTCAAATATTAAGAAGTCTATCTTAATCCTACAGATGATAATTAACACGTACATCTACAACATATATCGACATACATATATGATTCAAAGAACACAAATAACATAAATAGACATCATATGCAGGAAAACCTTCTTTTCTTTGTATTAAGATCAATGTTTATTTACAACTGTGTACAAGACTAGGCTATTATAGAGTCTCAATTCCTTCTCCTACTCTTATCCTAAACTTCTAAAAACCTTCTTCTCTATTGCTACTCTATCGTTATTCTAACACTTCATTTTAACCCCTAACTCTGGTCTCTTCTTTCTTTTTACAAGAGGGATCCTCGAGCTTATCCTGTCCACTGCCTTAGTGCTATCACTGTCTTAGTTAAGACACCTTATCCCTATGACTCATTACATTGAACAAAGATCCAGACTTGACTCAGATCTAGACCTTCTTACAGTCGCTCATTTTGATGAACCCATCCACACTTGTCCAAAGGCATGGATTTGGCTTTTATCAATCTTACACATAAATTTACATAATTTTATATTTCGAATTTTGAAAATGGGAAGGTCGGTGCCTCTCTCTATCTCCAAATGTGTGCTGATGTGTTGACTTGTTGGCACATATGTCAAGGTGGAAATATGCTCTTGCATCATACTCCATTATTGTGAAAAATTCATGAGCTCCTGCTCATCTTCTCTCCATCTCTGTTGAAATCCACCTGGATCCCAAACCTTTCCTTGGATTTGTCTACCTGCTCCTCTGCTTTGTTGTTGCTGCTTCTTCTTCTTCCCTGCCATTATGGCCAGTTCTCCTTTGTTCAACTTCCCCTTGCTGACTACTTCTTGTGCTGACCTCAACACCAACCTCCTGATTTGTTCAATCACCATGTCCAACTGCTCTACTGGTTGACTCCTTCCTTCATGTAGATTATTTTGTTGCATCTCCTCCTTATGCTGATGAAAGGAAAGATTATATTAACCTCTCATGCTGTCTTCTTTTCCTGTAATATTAACTTGCCATTCTTCTATAGATTTCAGTTCTTCAGTTTCCTCATTGACATGTTGTTCAGCCATCTCCCTTGACAAATTATTTTCTGCCAACTTCTCTTGTGTTGATTTAGTTCCAATTTCTTCCAAATTCTTCTCACGTTGGTATGATCCTCCATCTATTTCCAACTTAGCCTATTGGATATGCATGATTTTCACTATCACTCTTCTCTTCAGAGCTTCCAGTTCTTCACACATATCAGTAAAGCCCATGCTACCTACTTCCTCTTATGTTGTAGACTCCATTGCTGCAGTCATCTCCTATTGATCTTCCTGGATGAAAATTTTGAGCCATTCCTCAGAATTTTCTTCTTCTTCTGTTGGGATATACTTCAATATATTCTCATTCTCCTCTTCTTTGACATTTCTTGTTGGTTTTCCTTTTATTGTTTCACCTACAACACATGCTCTGGAATCAACTTGGTTGTTTGGAAGGAATATCTGAATTCCCCCAATGATCAAAATACACCTCTGATCCTCCTCCTGGATAGGGGAAATATGTAAATTCCCATCATCTTCATTCATATGGCTTACAACCCCACATAAATATTCTTCCATCAGCACTCCTTGCTGATATGAACTCTCAGCTGAGTTCATCTCTTTTTCCTGGCCCACCTGGCAATCTGGGACTTCTCCTTTTCTCTCCTGGAAGTCTATGAAATCCACTGATCTCATCTCATTTCCCTCCTGGAAATATGAACTTTATCTTCTGCTCTCCTGGAAATCTATGAGATCTCCAAATAATCTCATCTCATCCCCCACCTGGCAATCTGAGATTCCATCACTTCCCACCCAATAGTCCATGAGATATTTATCTAATCTCTCCTCCTCATCATCACTGAGTATTTTTCCAACTTCTAGCTCACATATGTGAATCACTTTTCTTCCTGTGTTACTGAGGTTTTCACCATGCCTCAACCACCTTCTCAACATTTGTTGTTGCCTTCTGGCCATCAAATTCTGGACATGCCACTTATATTTCCTCTTCAAAGGCCATTCATATGTCCAGTGTACCTTTGCATCCTGCTCCATCTTCAATGCTAGCCTCTCCATTTTTGCTCTTATTTCTGTGAGCTCTTTATCTATCTCAACTTTGTTTTTATACTGGTGATACTTGTCTTGACCACCTCTATGGAATTCAATATAAATTTTCCACCCTCTACTCTTAGCTCACCTAGATGTACACCATTTAATACACACCTTACAAGAAATCATACACAGAGCATCAGTACTTTGTCTCCGTCTTCACCTACTATTTACAGAAAATTTAAGCTTTTGACACTATTCAATGTTATCATATTATATTCTTCATATCCTCTCTTCTTTACCTTTTGTCTGCAAGCAAAATATCAGCTCTGATACCACTTAATGGTATCGAACTATATCCTTTCACCTTCTCAGCTTTGGTTATGATCCGCAGACAAATTTTTAGGCTCTGATACCACTTGATGGTATCATAGTATTTTCTTTGTCAACTCTGATACCACTTGATGGTATCATAGTATTTTCTTTGTCAGCTCTGATACCACTTGATGTAGACCCCCCTTCTCTCCAAAGGGATGTGTTACCTCCCAGTCTAGGATATTCACAGTACTGAACTGGAACAGTTCTTTAGGTCTTCCTTAACCCTATGGAACAATTCACTTAGGCCCCTTTTTCCTTTAGCTCAGGTCGTATGACACCCATGATCTCTTCTAAGAACTCTTTCTAATTATCTTAGATTTTGGGTGCCATATCCTCCATAATATCCTCTCTCTGCATATGGCCCTGGTTTGTGACCCTAGGCTTAACTCCTTAAGTGCTTTAGGCTTCAGATGTTTTGTTGCAGCCTCTACCAATTCTTCTGAATTTAGAACCGCGGATTCCTCTGAACGAGATCTACTGCTCTCATCATTCAAACAGTCAATGGTCGTACTCCCTTTGGACTCCGAATTTTAGGAGTCTTCTCTTTTCCAACCTTTCCTTCTGCTGACTCACGAATCTCTACTTTCCTCTAGACGATCAACAATCCTTATCTCTTTCGCAACCAATAGTTAAGATCCATTTCAGACTTCTAGGCTTCACAACTTCACAAGTATTGACTCTTCAAACATCCGAAACCTTCTTCAACTGAAAATTGTCCAATAAATGGACAACCCAGATATGTCGAGCGATGAATGGCTCAGACATGTCCAAGGGCTTTGAACCTTTGTTATCTTTGTAGTACCTCCCTTTTAAACTTTCGGAGTTCCGAAATATTAAACGCACAGATCTCTGCCACATGTTAACATGATCAACAACTAGGATCTCTTCGCGGCTTTGTGCTTCAAAAGTTTTCACCTCTCTACACTTCAAACCTTCTAACTTGCAAATTTTTGAAGGATCCTCACAAATAACCAGTGCATGACTTCTCCAAGATCTAATAGTCTGGAGTGATTCGACTCCTCCTGGGAGAATCTTGATCACTTTCTCTTCCTTCGTTTACTTTGAATCTTTGTGCTCCACCTTTTAATGCTTCAACTCTTCAAGACTTAGAAAATTTTCTAAGTGGCCTCCTCTCAAATATTGGAACCACTACTCCTCCAGAAATTGTTTCCCGTGAGTTAACTTAAATCCTCGACTCCTCCTTCGAACGCTATGATCCTTGAGACTTTAATAACCTTTGAAGTCTTATAGGCTTCGACATCATGTCCATTATTTCTTCTAAGCTTGAGACTTTGAAACAAGTCTTTCTTTGACACTTAATTTCTCTCTCCCTTCTAAGCTTATGGAACTTATGAAAGGAAATTTCTTTCTGGCTAACTCCTTGTATCCTACGCAATGCACACCTTGCAGAGAAAACATATTATTCAGTAACTCTGGTTGTGCTATCTCCTGCATAGATTTTCCTTCAAGTTATTCAACAACCTTGAGGCTTCTTTCTTGAGTTTATGATTCTTCTGGTGTGCCCTCCTAACACATTCTTCCTGAACCCAAACTAGAATTCAGATGTGCAATCTTTACATCGGCTCATAGAGTTTCAAGACTCTGTTGTGCACTCCTTGCATAGGCTAAAATAACCTAGAAATAACTCAAAAACTCTCAAATATTAAGAAGTATATCTTAATCCTACAGATCAGAACTAACATGTACATCTACAACATATATCAACATACAAATATCATTCAAAGAACACAAATAAAATAAATAGACATCATATGCAGAAAAAACTATTTTTCT
>SNQJ01S0160780.1:0-16713 GCA_010110895.2 Picea sitchensis
TCACTCTGTCCTCAATATCTCCCACTGGCTTTTGGACTGTCTCCGGACTCCAAACTTCTTTCCCTATTCCAAAGATTGCTCGAAATGAAGGCTGGGAATCTTTTTGAAGCTTTGGTTGTTGGGTAGCAGATTCAGACTTGAATGTAATGTCGTCAATGAAAGTCTTTCTTCCTCCTTTTCCTTTTCCTTTGCCACCTGTAAGGTTAGTATCTTTGGGGTTTTTGGGGTCTTTCATGCATTCTAAAAAAAACAATCTAAATGCTTCTGAAATTTATAGCTATCTTCCCCGGCAACGGTGCCAAAATGTTGGTCACTATAATTGCTTAATTAATTTTAAACAACTAAGTGAAACATAAACTATCAACCCAGGGAAGTCTTTTGTTTCAAAGATGGCTGCGCACTATATATGCTCAATTCCAAAAGCATTTAGTGTTGTAGTAAAGAAAATCATTCTACCTATTCTTGCTGGAATGAACTGAAGCTCTGGATTGAATCACAGGAAAGTAATCTCTCTATTGCAATTTTTTTATGGTTCAAATTAAGAATCCTGGATTACATTTAAAATAACATTGCAATGGAAAAGAACAACTATCTTGCAATCAGAGAACAAGACCCTTACTCTCAAACAGAGACTCAGTGCTAACACTCTTTTATGAAAATAATAATGCAGAAAACAATAAGCTCTATCTAACAGAAAACCAAGCACTTAGTTCCTTTCTGTCTAAGCAGGAACCTTGGGCCTTTCTTCTGTTTAGCACACTTGTGAGATTGAAGTCTACAGAGAACAAGGCAATCTAATTCCTGTCTTTCTAAGCAGGGATCTCTAACCCAGTTTCTGATTAACACAGGAAAGGTAAACAGTGAATAGGATGTTTTGGTTCTTTCCTTTCTGAGTAGGAACCCTTAATCCAATCCCTGGTTAACACACTTGCAGAGGTGAAAGGAAATCTACAGAAGAAAAGGTGTTGCAGTCCCTTCCTGTCTGAGTAGGGACACTTAACCAAATCTCTGGCTAGCACACTTGCAGGGATAAATCTCTGCTTTGTAGTACTACTTGCAGGGATAAAAGGAATTTGGCCAGAAGATAGTTGCAGTCCCTCCGGCTAAGCAGGGACATCAACCAAAATCTCAATAATTTGCAGGGGAAGAGACTCAACAAGTCAAGATGGTTAGATTCTTCCTGTCTGAGCAGGAACCTTTATCCAGACCTCTGTCTAACACAACTGAAGTTGGTGGAATGAATTCTACAGAGGGTCCGATGTTTTAATCCCTTTCTCTGTCTGTGCATGAATCTTTTAATCAAAACCTCTGCTAACATAGAATCACCACACAAGACGCTGACAAAAAACACCAAGCAAATTTTATTCCAATAACCACAGCCAGTAATGTGCTCCAGCAACGCAAAATCCATCAAACAGTGTTTCAACAACAGTCAAACAAAAATATAAACAGGAATTAAAAACCACTTTGACCAAAGGAATCTTGTGAAGAAGGTGGCCCTCCCTTCACAAGATTCCCAAACAGGAAAAAACTTAGAGACTGAATTCATCGTTGTGCCCTATTCATCTGTTGAAATATCACGCTAAATTGGAAAGATTGAACACGTCCCGCTTCTCTGAAGTTCTTAGTACATAAAAAGTTCCTCTTCGAATGGTGATTTCCCTCGAATTTAAAGGAGAAATCCCATCGGTACAACTCATTACAAGGCAGATCTGGATCCTACACTAAATCGGATCTTCTTCTAAATCAGCATAGGATGTCCAATTCTCATGAAACCGAATGCTAATACAGGGCTGAACAAGGTACGCGTTGTTACGGCTGGTGTAACGGTTTCTTTACATAGCTGCTGATGCCAGCCAGCATCGCAATTCACGGGCTGTTTCGGCCACGTGAATTGCGCCCTTTGACTGTGCCGGCCTTGACTGCTAACTGTCAGGGCTCGTGTTTCAGCATCGTGGCGGTCTCTACTGTGTCTCAGCATCTGCATCTTGTCTGAGTGACAGCTCCGTTTCAGCATCTGCATCCTCAAACCATGTAGCGTTCTGTGTTTCGGCATCTGCATCCTCGGACTGTGTAGCAGCTCCGGGTGTTTCAGCAGCGTGTGCGTCCTCGGATTGTGTAGCAGCTGTCGTGTTTCAGCATGGACTGTGCAGCAGCTTCGTGTTTCAGCATCGGTCTTGAATACTATTCTGCAAATATGGACACCCTATGCTACCAACCCAATGGTTAAGTACGAGAGTGACAAAAATATCATGCAAAACAAATTCAACGTGTAGTAATGAGAAGGACGTTGTATACCTTTGAGATGATCAGGGTGGAATGGTGTGCGTCTAAATACAGGTGATGAAGGGTATAACAATGGCAAAAGTATGGGCAAAAAGGGTACAATTTGTGGGCCTAACAATAACTGGGTGTAATCTCAGTACTAACGATGATTCTCCCACGGTGAATCAACCAGAATACAGATCCATGATAGGAAGTCTACTGTATTCACAGGGAAAAGACCATACATTATGCATGCAGTTGGAATTGTAGGAAGATTTCAAGCCAATCCAAGAGAGTCTCACCTTTAGGCGTTGAAAAGAATATTCAAATATCTGGCTAAGGAACTCAAGATTTTTGACTATGGTATCCAAGGAATGCCGATCTTACTCTTCATGCATACACTGATGCAGTTTGGGCTGGAAGTGTTGATGATCTAAAGAGTTAACGCTAGTGGTGGTGCATTCTACATGGGGCCCCACATCTTGGTTCCAAAGTAAGAAACAAAGTTCCATTGCCTGCATCTACAACAAGCAGTATCATCGTATCGCGAACATCTTGTTGCACCCAACTCTTTGGATGATAAACCCCTTCCAAGACTTTCAAATCAAATGTTCATCTCCCTATCTCTATTATGTGTGATACTGCTGCGCTACCGGCATCTCAAAGAACTCATATGCATCTCCAAGACCAAGCACATTCCCATCAAATTACTTCAATTTACAAGAATCGTGTGCTTGAGCAAAGTGTGAAACTGGAGTATGTTCCTCCAAAGAAGTATGGTCGACATCTTACCAAGCTCCTACCCAGAGAAGCTGCCTCAATCCTCCCGACAAAAACCGAGTAATCTCATGAAGAGGATCATGTCTAATTAAGTACAGAAATGCATTGGCAAAGGGGGAGCTGACACAACATGGTTTCAGGGGGAGTATGGCATTGTCCACCTCTTTTCCATTGATGTCAAAGGGGAGGAAAAGACGAGGTGAGTATGCCGAGGAAGAGCATTGCCATCAATGCCAAGGGGAGATTGTTGGTACCGTTTAATACGTAGCATATGCTTGTCATTGATGGCAAGGCACATGAATGAAGATGGCATGTATATAGGAAGAATGTACAAAGGATTGTTGGCATGTTTGCCGATGACAGAAAAACAAAAGACAAAGCTCAGAGGCATAGCCACTTTATATCGCAAGGAGGATGTGAGAGACCGAGCCATCGGATCTCACTCCAACTCGACAAACCGCTGGATCGAGAAGCCGCTACATGTTAAGCGGCGGTTAAGCGTAGAAGAGGTGATCTTAGCCGGCCGATTGAAGCGCATAACCCGACATCTATCCGCAAGCCTGGTGGGTTGCCATCTGAGAATCTGTGGATCGACTTTGAAATGTCCACTAATTGACGAAAACTCGAACGCTGACATGCGATTTCGCTGGATTTGATCACTGGCATCTGCTAAGAGGTCGGGACCATCCATGTGTAGACATGAGGCTTCATCTGAGAATCGAGAATCGGAGTTTCACAAGTCTTGTGAACACGATAATCCATAAACCCGGAATCGCTGACATACATTTCGCTGATAACGTTCGCTGAGCTAAGATTGCATCTGAACCGTTGATTCAACTTCAAATAAGACCATGTCAGGGAAGGGACACGTGGAATAACCAGGTAATGACAGGTGTCGCAGATTCAACACTTCAGGCATATGTAATTCACGAATCAGAGTGACATGTGTCCCTAGCTGATGTGGTTTGCTGTCATGAGTTGGATCAACCAGGGAATGACAAGTGTCGAAGATCAAGGCACCATCTAAGATATCTGACATCGAAACCTGAGTTCCCCGAGGTTGAAGGGAACGAGATCGAAGTCTCAAACTCCGGCGTATCGGTGACCATCCATTTGAGTGGACAAAAATGGAAATCAGGGCGAGTCGAAGATATCGACACTCGAGAGATCGGAGTTCCTAAGGTCAAAAGAAACAGGACATCTGAAGTCCCGAACCGACAATCGACCGGCCCATCCGAGGACGCTGGAAGATATTGGTGCCATCGGCTTAAAGCGTCTGACAGAGGTCGCTCATCGACTCATCGAAATCGGATATCTAGGATCCCGCACAAAGGTTTCCAGGCATTTCAAATCACATCCGCAAATCCCCGATAAGGGGGTACAACCGTCAAAGACGTAAGGAAGGAAGACAGAGGGATTGGGCGGATGCCACTGGCCGAGATAAGGACTTGGTTACAGTAACTACCATGTGAACTGTGGTCAGCCAATAAACACACGGAAATCGGGGATCGAATCCAGAGTAGTATGGCCGATGACATCGAAACAATCAAACTCGATGAGAGGTTTGACCGAGGGTCATGTGTTGATGGTCTTATGGGGCCAAGGCCTATAGCCGCCAGGCTAGCGCGTGGAAAGTGGGCGACGGCATCGAGGATCGACTTTAAAACAACAAAGTCACTGACATCAAAACTCCCCGAGACGCTGGGGTAACGCGAGTGAATCCGGGATTGTCGACATGCACTGATCAGAACCATTGAGTTAAAACGAGGCACGTGTAGATTTAATTTAAAATTTTAAAAGGGGTCGATTTCCCCGAAAGCAATAAATATAAGAGCCCGATTTCCTCCGGGTAACAAATATGGGACCCGATGAGCATTGAAGGTTCGACCATCGGGTATAAGAAGCTTACCATGCTCTTCCTACAAGATAAGCCGCAGAGGCAAAGTGAGGACTAGATAGGGTCGAGGTCCTTTTGAAGCATGGAGGCCGGGCCGACAAGAGGGATATCGAATCGGTGGGTGATGTCATCCTCCGTAAGATAGCATGAAAGGTTTGAAGAAAGAGGAACCTCCCCGTGGCAGTCCGACAGCAGATCTACATTGACAGAAAGATCTCAGCTGTGGGTTCAAATAACCATGAAATCATAGGCATCATCTCTAGGTTTATTGAGTTTTTTAATATGTGTTCTTTGGTAACTGTCTGACAGTCTGTAGGTCTGGGTTTACTCTTGAGATAATTTATGTTACCGCCATAACCATTTTGGGATGAAACCTACTGATCCAGGAAAATTTATGAAACGTGGTCAGCAGCGAGTATGAGGGTTAAACTCTTTACTAGTAGAAGCTGGTGCTATCTTTTGGGGGTTGAAGCTCCCTTCCAGAAAGGGTCTGGTAAACGAGAAGGTTGTAGCCTTCTGCAAGTAGAATCCTATGTACTAGTATGAGTCTGCACTCGTACATTGTTGTAGAATGTTTTCTTTATAATAATCATTGAAGACAGAGACAAATATCATCGGTGGTTTTCTCCGCATTTGGGTTTCCACCTTTAAATCCCGGTGTTCATGTGTCCTATTCATCTGTGTTAGTTTATTTTGTTGAATTACTGTTTAAAAGATATCTGCTGAATGAAGAAATCCATAATAAGATCTCTGGATGTACTACTGTTTTCATAAGAATATACAACAACTGATCTCTATGAAGTAGAATAAGATTTGTCAGTGAAAGAAAAGTTAAAACAAATAATTGATAGCTCAAAATACTGATTCACCCCCCCTCTCAGTATTTCTCAACAAAATGCATTTGGTTTGGTGTGGTATGTTTAGCAGGTTGACGAAAGAGGAGCTGTAAGACAAGGGGTAAGAACCTACGCATTTGTTATTATAGGTTCCTCTGAAACTAAATCTTAGTCTTTATTTTATTTAGTATGTTTTCATGAGAAATAGAGATCATAGAGGTAGATTTAGGGGAAACTCAAAACAACAAAAAGAAGAAACCTCCACCCAAAAAGCAATAGAAATTGAGACTGGAACTCTGACTAAGGAAACCATAGAGCAAAACATAGAATCAGAAATAAAACAAACTGAAATTGGATTATAAGGGGATAATACCACACGAGAATAATTTAAACCATTTATCATTTCCCCTCCAAAACTAGGAAACACTACATACCAACAAATTCAAATTCCTGGTGATCCAAACTCGGTTGACATAGTTAATCCAGAAAAAGTGCAAGCTATTTTCGGGAACCCTGACACTATAGTTTCACAAGTAACAACTACAACTGTTGAATAAGAGGTAATAGGATCCTCAAAAGAGCCAATAGGAGATAGTTATTCTGTCAAAAAGAATCCAGAGAGGTGGGATTTCATACCCTCACCAAAGAAAGATCGGATTGCATATACAATTTTTGGTAATCCTTTTAACATGACAGAAAGGGAAAGAGAGAGAGAATTGGAGAGAAGAGAAAGGGAAATGAATAGAAGAGAGAGGGAATAAATTCATGTTGAACATGAAGAAGAAGAACAAGTAGAGAATGAGCCAAGACTAGAAACCACTTTTAGGTTTCCAATTTTGGATTTGGTCCAAAATGTCAATATGAAAAATATCCCACCCTCGGCACTACGAACCTTTTATGGGAGAAGTAGTGAAGACCTAGATGTCTTTCTTTTCGAATTTGATATCATGTGCATGAGTTATAATTATCTCTAGGATGCACATAAGCTAAAGTTGTTTCCTGCTACCCTAAAGGATTCTGCATTACGCTGGTTCATGAGTTTAGGAGAGTATAGCATTAGATCTTGGGAAGATATGAAGACAACATTTTTAAAGAAGTACCAAGACTATTGTAGACCCAAGGATTCTCGAAATGATATTTTTAAGATGCAACAACAAGATGATGAGAGCCTTGAAGATTTCCTAGAAAGGTTTACATATACTCTTCAAAAATCCAAATATAATGGTCTCCAAGATGAAGCAATCAAAACTCTTTTCTTAAAAGGGGTTTTAGATGAATACATTGACACTCTCAACTTAATGGCTTCAGGAGACATTTATCAGAAAGACTTTGAAGCACTTAGTGAACTATGTAGAACTTATTCGAGAAGTAGGGGGAAAACGGTAAAAAGCGTGAGAGAACCTGTCAACAAAAACACCAAAGTACCCACATCTAGTGGAGTTACTAGAATTGAACTGGGAAACCTTTTGGAAAATTTTAAAACAAATATTTTAGGAACAATTGGCTCTCAGTTAGACACTTTGAAGATTAAGAAAAAGCAGGAAGAGGAAAACCCTGTATTAAGCATATTCTGCCCAAAATGTAGAAAAAGGCATCTTTTATGGGAATGTCCTTTGGACAGTATGTCTGTATGTGCAATTTGTAATGAAAATCATAAAACAGAAGATTGTCCATCCTTAACAGGACTGCAAGCTATATACAAGGGAGGGGAAGCTCCATGAACTTCATCTGCACCTAAGAGGCCTTGGCAACCTAGGAACTCGAATATGTATCAAGAACCATCCCCACAACCTTCCGACTATTATCCACCTTTTCCTCAATAGCAACAACACCCATGGAACTGGCCAAATTGGCCACCGCAAAATGTTCCTGCTCAACCTTGGTATCAGGGATGGAGAGAACATAATTATGGAAATAACCAACAACAACATGCGATACCAATTCCCCAGAATCCATGTACTCAATATCCTCCAAACATGCATCAGTTATTGCCTAGATTTACTCCACCTCCTTTACCACCTATTCAACAAACTCCTCAGTAGCCTCATAATCCACCTTGACCCACCATATTACCCACTCAACCCATTCCAAATCCTAATAACAGACCACCTCTACCACTCCATAATGCTGATTTTCAAAACTTCCCAGCTTACACCATAAACCCCCTTTCCATACAAGAAATACAATTGAGATCTGGGAAAACTTTAAATAAAACTCAACCTGTACAACACCGAAGGTAATTATCCAAGAACATGAGGAAGAACCTGTAGATGATTTATCAAACGAAGTATCTTTAAAAGATGTCATCATTCCAAAGAATAAAGTATCTGAATCACAACAAAACATACAAACTCAGGTTCCACGAACACCTCCTTTTCCTGAGAGGTTGCTTATTGAAAAACCAATTGCCCAATCTGAGTTTGACATCATGAATGAACTAAAAAATATCTGTGTTAAGATCCCATTGTTACAAGCAATCATAGATGTTATGATCTACGCCAAGATCATTAGAGAACTTTGCATTAAGAAACCGGGTCGGAAACAGAAACATCCACCCACGATACACCTGGTAGGCCAATTATCAAATTGTATCTCTGAAGCTCCTAAGATTGTGAAGTATGCCAACCCCAGGAACCCAATAGTATCAATTACTATCAATAATGTTTCTATTGGTAATACTTTAGTCGACTTGGGTGCAACCATTAATATAATGACCATCAATACAGTTGAGCTGTTACAACTAAGTCGATTCCTTCGTCCTACCCCTACAATTCTTGAACTTGTTGATAGAACAACTATAAAACCTACTGGGGTCCTTGATGACATTCTTGTTACATTAGCTTCGTGGGAATATCCTGTCAATGTCATGATTATTCACTCAAAATATCCCACGAAAGGTCATCCAATCATTTTAGGAAGACCTTGGTTGGATATGACCAATGCTTTCATAGGATGTCGTGGTGGGGATATGTTCATCTCAAATGGCATTTCTTCGCAAAAGATTACTCTTTTTCCACCTGCTCAACCGGTTATAGAAGAATTATGGTGGCTAAAATGTCCATATCATGAGAATGATGAGGAAGAAATTTTATTCTCTGTTGATGAATTTCATGTGTTACAAGAACCAACAGAGGATGATATTTTAAGACAATTTCTTTCTGTGACAGAAAATGTCGAATTTCCACAAACATATTTTCAATACGATCAAATTTTCAGGGAGGAATTTCAAGAACGAAGTGAATCATTCTTCTCGTCTTCACCATCTATGGTTTTCACCATTGATGAGAATCTAGGATCATATACCATTCCAGTAGAAATTAGTCTAGGCAAATGTCTATACATCAATTATGAATTAAGTCTCAACCAACAGGAGCAGTTAACAAATATTTTGAAAGAACAATAAGGAGCATTTGCATGGGAATACACTGATATGAGAGGAGTGCATCCTGATACTTGTATTCACCACATATATATCCAACCAGATATAACACTAATAAGACAACCACAAAGGTGTATGAATCCAATCCTGAAAGATTTTGTGAAAGAAGAGTTACAAAAATTATTAAACGTGGGATTCATTTATCCAATTTCTGACAGCAAGTGGGTTTCACCCCTTGTTGTTGTACCTAAGAAAGTGATGGGGAAAAGGAGAATGTGTGTAGACTTTAGAGAGTTGAATATGGAAACCCTGAAGGACTACTTTCCCTTGCCTTTTATAGAGCAGGTCTTGGATACCTTGGCCGGGAAAAAGTACTTTTCCTTTCTCGATGGGTATAGTGGATACAATCAGATTCAAATTGCTCCTGAAGACCAGGAAAAAACCACATTCACATGTCCATGGGGAACTTATGCTTATAAAGTGATACCTTTTGGATTATGCAATGCTCCTGCTATATTTCAGAGAGCAGTCCTTGGGATTTTTGCTGACTTAATTCATGATTGTGTGGAAGTGTACATGGACGATTTTACTGTTTATGGAAGTACTTTCGAAGAAGCCATAAATAATCTTGAGAAAGTCTTGATTCGTTGTCAGGATTCAAATTTATCCCTTAGTCATGAAAAATGTAAAATGCTATTAACTGAGGGAATAGTGTTGGGTCATCATTTGTCTGCAGAAGGAATTAAAGTTGATCCAACTAAAATTGAAGTAATAGTTAAGCTTTCCTCTCCGAAAATCCAAAAAGAGGTGCAAAGTTTTTTGGGACATGATGGATATTATCGTCGGTTTATTGAAAACTTTACAAAGACAGGCAGCCCCATGTTTAAACTGTTAGCAAAGGATGCAAAATTTTGTTGGGATAATGATTGTCAAAATGCTTTTGAAACTTTGAAATAAAAATTGTCCATGGCACCAATTTTACGAGGGTCAAATTGGTCTCTTCCCTTCCATATTTCAACTAATGCCTCAGACACTGCTCTAGGAGGAGTGATCGGACAAAAAGAAAACCAACAAAACTATGCTATTTACTTTACTAGCAAAAACCTTACTCCTCCTGAAATGAACTACACTGTGACAGAGAAGGAATTTTTGGCTGTAGTTCATGCCATTAATAAATTCTGGCATTACATCACTGGGTATGAAGTTTTTGTACATACCGACCATTCTGCTATTAGATTTTTGATGAACAAACCAGTTACTACTGGAAGGATCACATGATGGCTTTTGTTACTTCAAGAATTTAACATCACTATAGTTGATCGGCCAGGAAAATAAAATGTAGTTGTGGATTTTCTTTCTTGGATTCCTCAAGATAGTACTGACATTCTAGTGAATGATAATTTCCCTGACGAACATCTATTTGCAGTAGCTATTAAGACCCCTTGGTTTGCAGATACGACAAACTATTTAGCTACAGGGAGACTGCTAGCTCATTTGTCATCACCACAAAAGAGAAGAATTGTCCAGCAGAGTGCTTATTACTCTTGGGTAAGAAGTGATCTTTTCTATATGAGTCTTGATATGATCATTAGGAGATGTGTTTGGGAAGATGAGATTCCTGATATCCTTCAGGCCTGTCATGACGGGCCATGTGGAGGACACTTCTCTGATAAGAGAACGACATATAAAGTCTTACAATCAAGATATTATTGGCCGACACTGTTTAAAGATGCAACAAAATATGTAAGAAGTTGCGATAGTTGTCAGAGGATGGGGAGGCCTACAGTAGCAAACGAGATGCCCTTATGACTGTAGGTTGTGATTGAACCATTTGATAAATGGGCACTTGATTTTGTAGGACCGATTTCCTCAATGTCTAGGAAGAAGAAGTACATCTTGGTTTGTACAGATTTTGTGACCAAGTGGGTAGAGGCAAAATCCTTATATCAAGCAAATGAGAAATTAGTGGTTGAATTCATTTATGAAGATATCTTTACCCGCTTTGGTGTTCCACGAGAGATTTTTATTGATCAAGGTGCTCAATTCACCTCTAAACTGATGAAGGAGCTCACAGATAAATATGGGATAAAACACTGTAAGTCTTCCCCATACCATCCACAAGCCAATGGGCAAGTGGAATCCACGAATAAAGTTTTAGAAGCTATTCTGACCAAGACAATACATTTACATCACAAAGATTGGGCGGATAGACTTCCAGAGGCTTTATGGGCATACAAGACTACGCGGAGAAATACCACTGGTCATACCCATTATGAATTGGTATATGGCAAGCAAATTCTCCTTCCCATAGAATTTCAGATTCATACCTTCCGCATAACAACAAAATTGGGTTTAAATTTGGCTGAGGCACAGAAACAGAGAGTTATGCAATCAAATGAATTGGGAGAAATTAGGCAAGATGCTCTTCAAAGAACTATCCTCATACAAAATCAACGTAGAAAATGGCATGATAAATACATTAAGAAGAAACATTTTCAACTAGGGGATTGGGCATTGCTATTTGATTCCAAATATAAAAATTTTAAAGGAAAACTTACGACACGATGGCTGGGACCTTATGAAGTGGAAACTGTTTTTGATAATGGATTTGTTAGAATCAAGACCATAGATGATTCTCAAAATTCCTTTGTAGTAAATGGACATCGATTAAAAGTATATCACAAACCCTTGTCTAAAGATGATTTTCTACAGGAAATGTCTAAACAACCAGAAATAAAGATAGTAGGAGAAGAGTCTTCTCCTCCTGCTAATCCTTGATCATTTTTTTTTTGTTTCAGAATTTTGTAAATAATAAAAAAAAATAAAATAATAATAATAATAATAATTTTTCTTTTTTTTTTTAGCTTTTGGATATGTTGACATATTGTTTTCAGTTTTACAAGATTTTTGAAGCAAGTACAGAATTGAATTTCATCACTTTTCGCAACAGGTAAGAAGGTAAGATCATTTTATTTTGCGAAAAATTTTCATCAGTATATACTGTCTTGTTTTAAAATTAATAAATTTGAGCTTGTTTTCTCCCTTTGAATTGCTCATTAAATTATGAAAGGGGCATTTATCAAGGATATGATTATTATTTACCATGCCTGATAGATTATGATGGGAAAGAAACCCCCCTAGAGTTTTCTTTTAGCATTTTCTGAGACTCTCAAAACATGAGAAAGCAACGAGCATATACTAACTTGGGCTCGTAAAATCCACAAGTAAGTAATTACTGTTACACCAAAATCATTTTCTGCAAAATTTATATTTGCACTCGCGTTGGATGATGTGGGATACATTAAGTTCCACCTTCCAACAAGTCTCACTCCATCGACATCAACACCTTATCTGGAGTTGAGATTAGAGACTATTTAGTACCCTGGAATCTGCATGCCTTAATGGCAGATTTCCTTGCTAACAACCATGTCAATACATCAATGTATCTTGGTTGATAGATCCTATAGGTGACTCGACACCAAGACCTTTATTCGTACCTGTTAGGATGTACTATAGGTACCTTGAGGCCCATTGACATCAATGGTGGGTCATCTCGCATTGGTTAACGACATTCATTAATGGCCGGTAATCCAATGCTTTCTTTTTTTGTTTGACTTCAGAACATTTATTCACACAAATAAGAATTGTACCATGGGTTAAATCTTTGAAGCTGTTGTAGAAGACATAATTTTGGTTGATTCCTTTAGGGAATAAACAGGAGATAGGTTCAGGGATAGCCAGCATTTAATTTGCTTCAAAAATAAGAAATCTTTTATATCTCAGCAAGGTTCTGCTGCACTTGCCCAGCTACAGTAGTTTCCAAGTCCAGAGCTTGAAGCTCGACAGATGGCTTGTTTTCTATCTTGTTCAGGATGTCTTCACTGCAGTTATTTTTGGTTCAGATTTATTTGCAGATCTCGGTTTATTTTCTTAGTACTAGTCAATACCAGACATAATTAATCAGTAACAGTGGCTATCAACAACACAGGTTCCAGTTACATCTTTGGCATTCTCCAGATTCAGAATTGGTTTCAAAATTTCTGCAGTAAGAAAACACAGCATAACAGGGAGTAAGTAATCGAGCTCAGGTAAGTATAGTTTCATGTTAGTTTAATTTATTAAAATACATATTAATAACTTGAACTATGACTGCCTCGATACTCCATGTCATTTCATCATTTCTATACTCTATACTTAAATGCTGAGTTCAATTCTTCTTGACACTCCGTGTCATGAAGAATGAACTACATTATAATGGCTGAATTTGACATGACTCATGTGAAATGATATTTTAACAAAGAAATACGACCGTCATCATTCCTTCACATGCTACTGATCCTCACGACACTTAAAATGTCTTTCCATAATACCTTCCTGCTACTGATCCTCACGACACTTAAAACATTTTTCCATAATACCTTACACAACCTATTTCATACATAATAATCTACTTCTCTGTTGCCCTCATCTAAATCCTTTTCTTACCTTTGAACCTTTTCTGTTATACTGAGTAGCATCATGGTGGCGAATCACCACAAACCCGAGACTTATGCATATTTGGAGGTTCTTCCTGAGTATGAAGCCACCAAACACATCTTTCAGAAGGCTGGATGGGAGCCGTTCTTCAAGAAATTTGACGGGTATGATGATAAGATTACACTTCAATTTGCTCTACACTTTCATGGTGGACTAGATAAAGTAGGTGAGTTGGAATTGGAAGTCACAAAGCAGTTCATTTTTGAAGCAATACAGTTACCCAGTACTGGTCAGAAATGGACGAAGGGACAACCAGTAGACAAAAAGCTCCGCACACAGCTCCTGCAACCCCAGTATCGAAAATTACAATGGTCGAAAGGCACCTCGAGGTTGTGTTTAGAACCAAAATGGGCTCAGCTACTATCCATACTTCAACGCTACCTCACCTGTGAAGGTCAGTACATGACTGTGTTCCCCTATCATGCTTGAATCTTACTACATTTTAAAGGTAACCATCTGGTGAACATCCCTTATTTTCTGTTGAAAGGTTTGAAGAGAATGTGAGAACAAGTTCGCAAAGCAAAATATTTTAGGGGCAGTCTGTTTCATTTTGGTCTTGTAAAAATTCTGGTTAAGATCACATTAACCCACAAATAGGAATCCTGGGATATGTTTGTTATAAAAACCCTAGCTTCTGAAAATTCTAAGGATAAAACCCTTGAGTCAATTGCTACACAGAAGAAGTCGAGTTCTAAGAAGAAAGTTTTTAAAACCCTAGCCAAAGTCTGTAATGATCCTGAGTATAAACCAGATTGTAATATTGAGGCCAATGATGATAATCCTGTCACTGAACACTCGTTTGATGTCCATAGTCCTGACGGTGTGGAAACTAGCCATGAAAAAGTAGAAAATATTGTCCATACAGATGTAAATGTTGAAGCTCAGATTTCTTCTCCGACTGTTAAAAATGTTATTTATGTGGAAGAGCTCAATGAGTTAATCGTCAAACCTAGAAGGAACCCTAAACATAAATGCACATTTTCAGATATGGATAACTCTGTGCCTAGTTATCCATTACAGGAAAGAATGAAAAGTATGACTGATCATGAGGATGCTTCAGAATCTTCTGAGATGACATGGACTCTCTCTCAATTGATTAGAAAGGTTCATGAAGTCAATCAACAAGAGAATGTGCCAGAAGAAATTGCATAGGACAAACCAGTTGAGATACCAGTGGATACCCCTGTTCAAGTACCTGATGAGTTCACTCATGAATCTATCCCTCAAACACAACAAGGTCATTGTAAGTCATTCAAATATTATTGTGAAATCTCTTCCAGTAGATATTTGCGACCAATGGTTGTCAGATTGGAAAACAAGAATCACAGGTTAAAAGAAAAGTTACATGAATATGCCATACTGGATCGACATATAAAAACATAAAATGAACTTATGAAGCTCAGGCAAGCTCACTTCTTGGCAAAGATCGAACGATTAAAACGGAAAAATAGATCTCTTTTGCAGAAGAATAAGAGATTGCAGAGGATTTCTAGGAAGCACATTACCATTAATCGGGTTCTTAAGAAGGAAATCAGAAACATAAAGAAGCATGAGAGATTGCAAATGTTGGTTGCAGCTGCTGCAACACTTTGATGAATCTTAGTTTTTGACTTTTTGTTGCCTGAGGACAGGCAAAGTCTTCAACTTGGGGGAAAATGTTAGTCTCCAATTTTGACCATATTTTTGCCTATATTATGCCAAATATACCCCCATTCCATATCCAGTATCATTCTTTTCTGGCCTTACCTTGATACATTTCACATCATTTTTCCCCAAATGGATCTATTCAAGGTATTCATATGATTTAAGTTATTTTTAATGTATTTTGATACTTTAAACTGGTATTGATACTAACATTGCATGAGTTAGGTACTTGTTTCCTTGAAACAGATTTATCAGTACCAAGTACCGGCTTGCACTTAGTGGAGATGTCGAATATTTGCACGATATTGCTCGATTGGAATGACAGTTCGGATTCATATGATTGATCGAGTTATAGTTCATATTTCATAACTCGAATTTAATCTCGAAAGAACAGAATGTGATGACTCAAAACAGAATTATAGAACCATTTGTTATTATGCTTATCTCTATTTCATAGTTCATGCTTCTTGACACTTTGTGTCATGAAGCTGTGAACTTAGTTTTAACAAACTTTGAGTCATTTTCAGATCTAAGATTCGCTCAATTAATGTACCTATGTCCAAGTCTATTTTTCGGATTCATGATTGTAGATGTAGAGAGGATCTATATTCGGATCTCTCTTTCAAGAAACATGTTATGTTATGTGATATTGCTGATAATACAATTTATGAACTGTGCATTATATCATCTTTTCTGTTAAATGACTTGAGTTAATTTTCAAATTATGGAGCATGAGGAATGATACAGCTACGCATGAAGTGATTTGATTTAGTTTTGGTTTCGTTTTAGAGCGATTGCACCTCTTGGTTGGGCCTGCCAACAGGTTCAATTTGCTTTCTCTTTTCTATAGTATAGTTAGTTTGTTTCCAGTTTTAGAATTTGTGTGTGAATTATTTTTAACTTGAAACTATTCTGTTAATTTTTGACTTGAATCATTTTTGTTTAGTTCATTCTTAGTTTGGTATTATCTCGTATATCATTGAATATTAGAATGAGTTGCTTGTCAATTGTGGAATTTGATGAATAATCCAATTGCGGATTAAACTCTCTTAAATGAGTTTAGATTTACTCTGTTTTCAAGTTTCTAGTTTAATCGTGATTTGAAGTTAGTTTGAACTCAAATTTACTCTTTTTTTAGGGTAGTTCACTTGTAGTTTGGTTAAAAGAAGCTTCCGATATTTGTAGGGTAAAGAAGGACATTGATTAGTTTCACTTTTATTAGATTTAGAATTACTTGGTATTTAGATTGAATAGAAGGTTTTTAAAATGTTCTTTCTTGTATGGTCAAGGTAGATGTTTTGATGATTAGGTGTTTAGTTAATGGTAGATAGCATTGGATGATTTCTTTGGATTAGGAATAGAAATACATTTGATTA
>SNQJ01S0160782.1:0-16104 GCA_010110895.2 Picea sitchensis
GAATTGTTATATATAAGTTTTCTGCATAACAGGTTTCCCTTATTGCAGGAATTTATAATCATAAGATTGTTATGATTTTATTTTATGTCTTGTTTGTCCTGTAAAATACTTCAAGGAGCAGCATAGTTGATCGTTTACGAAAAGCTTAAGGGCTAAAACGGTGCGAGTTTCCTCCTCCGACCAGCTTAGAAGTCATCATACACAGGGCAGACTTGGAGCGTTTCCAGGTCAATTAGTTTGTTGTTTACTGTTTCCATTAAGTAGTTTAATTTAGATATAATCTTAATTAGAAATATATTAGATTGTTTAATTTCGGAAAATATATTAGATTGTTTAATTTCAGTAATGTTTATTTCTTTTTCATAAAATATAAAAATCAAAAAGAGATTCTTGGCTGTCTTAGGGCAGAAAACACATGAGTTTTGCAGGTTTTAATTAAATCTGTTGTTTGTTTATAGTGTATATTTGTGAATAAGTAATATTAAGGCTGATAATTAGATAGTTGATTTGAGTTATTATAAGAGTAATTAGTAGATTGTATATAATAGTTAGAATAGTTTTATTTTGTTTATTTTGTTTAGATTACTTAGCTCAGATCAATTCTCTCTTTGGTTTTCTTGAAAGACCTTAGAGCGGCCAATGGAGCCATTAAACTCGTCAGGGTGGTCCATTCCAAACGACTTGGGTTATTTAGACAACCCCGGACCAGTTCCACTCTCCCAGTTGACGGACGGTCAATTTCGCCCGTCAACAAGTTGTTGTGGATTTGCATGCCCAAACTCCTGCTCGTTCTCTTGCTTTATTTTGACAACATATAGATAAGTGTCTCCTAGTGATGAGATGTCTAGAAACTCCATTTTTGTTTGGATGTACCTATGTAGATCCCCACGGTATTTTAGAACCAGACGTCGCTCAAAGTCTTTGACACCTAGATTGGTGAAAAAGGTATGGAAGGTATTTGTGAACTTCGTCATTGTTTGGACCCTCTCTTGACACAGTGTGGTCCATCTCATGTACTATTCGTCATAGTTCCCAACATGATAATATTGTTCCTTGATGGCATCCATAAAAGAGTCCCAAGTGGGATCAACCAAAAATATTCCAAACTCCTATGTGGAGTTTTTCTCATAGTAAGTCTCTTACCAATATTTGACATGGGGGACGACCTTAAGGAGCAAAAGGGTGATATTTTCCCTATTGGAAAAATTGTGAACATAGAAATAAGCTTCTATTATGTTTAATCACTTTTCCAAAGAATCCACATGTATCCAACCTTTAAATACTAAAATATCAAAATTAACTTGTACCTTGAAGGGGGTGGTGCCTCCAAAGTGGCTTCTTGACAAAGATGCATCAATTATTGTCGGTAATTGTTGAAGTATTTGGGAAACATTATCGATCATGTTGTTCCTTTCTTGGTGAGGAATTCTGCAAAAAAAAACTTTATAGGATATCCTACTCCCTCGTCTCTCTTTTCTTTCACCATGGGAGGCCACTTCGGAAATTTTTCCTCAAGGGGAACTATCTCAAGACCCAACTCTCTATACCCTGTCCTCGTCAGGGACATGTACTGAGAAATGAAAAGGAGCATACTACTCTGATACCATTGATATGGATTGTGACGAGAATGAAATGAAGTAAGAGATATAACAAGGAAACACACAGATATATTTCAAGAAATACAAAGATACCATAATAATCAATTTATATTAATGAATGAAATCTACAAAAACTGTAAAAATATAGATTGAAATGAACTCGCTAGAATGGTGGCAGCTTATCTCTAAGAGGAGATGTGGCGACTATGCTCATTTGCAAGAATATGATTAAAATGAGAATCCAAAGGCATTTTTAACATAAAGCATAAATGAGAAAACCCTAAACATCCAAAACCCTAACCCTAAGAGGTGAAACACCAAAAGATTTGTGGGCCCCGATGGGCATAGTTGATACATGAACTTCCTAAGGGCGTAAATTTTGCATATGATCTTTGTTTGGGGAACTTGGTACCTCATCGGAAAGGTCTAGATGATAAGTGCACATTACAAATGTCCCAGTCCATAACCTTCAGCTATCAACTAGGAATTTCTAGTCCAAAAAATGGTCGTTTAGGGCCTCAAAATGGCCCCGAAAGTTCATGACTTGAAAAACCGTAGGAAAACTGCTAAGGTGGAAAAATGTGTTTTGATCTAGTGAAATAGGTGGGTGGCCACTAATATCCACCTGGATCATAGAGGTTGAAGGTATCCATGGTGGATTTTGTGGATAGATTTTGGGAGCTATATTTGCATGAAATAGGATGTTAGGCATGTTGAAGAGATTTTAGTGTAAGAGATTACCATAGAGAAAGTGAGTTTGTTGCTGATATTTTTCTATTACAACTGTAAATAGTTGGAGTCTCCATTAAGAGAGATTTCTTGTCCAACCTGTGATGGATCCCTAGAGGGAATTAGGAAATCCCGAGGGATTATGTGGTAGAGAAGGGGGATCCCATTCCTTGGGTTGTGTAGGTTAAGGGGAAAGAGAGATAGTGGATTCGGATGGTTGTAGGAAATTATCTTCTTGTGGGTTATTTTAAGTTGTGAGTGGAAACCAGACACCCTTAGGAGAGACTGTATTTTGTGGATGGGGGTGATTTTCTATTGAGAATTGGAAAAAACAAATATACGGTTGGGTGGAACGCCTATCCTCTGGATTTGGTTGCACATTTGTTAATAAAGATAAGTGTTTTATTTCTATTATTTGTTTTTATTTATGGGTTTAAATTGTTTTGCATAAACTCTATGTTCTTGAGTATTTATATGTTGTTCTCTGCATGATTAATTAGCTCTATTTATGTTTATTAAAAATACTATTAGATATAGGGGAAGTTTTGGCATTGTTACATGCATTTTAATTTAGTGGTATCCAAAACTTTTTGTTGGGTTTAGTAGTGGGGGTGTTGTATCCATAAACTATTTTCATGACTCATGGCTCCATATAGCATAATCTCTCTCTCTCTCTCTCTCTCTCTCTCTCTCTCTCTCTCTCTCTCTCTTCCATGAATGGGATGCTCACGTTATATTTACATGCTTTATGACACTTTCTTCAGATGATAATTTTTATATTCCTTAGTTACTTTTTGATGAAGTTTTTTGCAAAAAACGTTTTTGAAACTTTACTGGTACCTTTTGTAAGAACTGATTTTTTTTTCTCTTGATTGTATGAATAATTGTACTTGTTGGGACAAGTGGTTTGTTTTTGTCTTATCGCTCAGACTGTGTTGGACTTATAGTCAGCAAAATTCCTTGAGGATCTAATATTGTAATTTTATTCCTATCTTAGAAATAAAATTACTAGTTTTTTTTATTTTTGAAAAAAAAAAATAACAAACCTTCTTTAATGAGACAACATCATATTTTTTCAATGCTAGATATACAATAGATTTTATGTAATAATAGTTTACATTAATTGATCACTTATCCTATTATCAAATATAATAAATGCATAAACCCCTATTACATCTCTATGAAATATCATACCACCAATTTAGATCTTATTTTACAAAATTTTCTTATATATGAGAACACTACTTCTATTTTTTATAATATCCACTTAACTTTACCTATGACTACACTTATATTTTTTTCCCCAAATTATGTATAATACCCTTATGTCTCAATAATTTCCTTGAGATTAATATTATCTCTCCAACAATGCTTTGTCTCCAGACTTTTCCTTTAATTCTTATAAACAAAATTATACATTATACCTTTTTATCCTTTTGACCCACCTACCTTGCACTTCCTTGATTTGTGTTTCCTCTTATTGCCTTGTTAAAATTTGAGCTTAATCATATCCTCGTTTGATATAATGTTGGATAGTTGGTTTTCATTGATGTTGTTGAATAGTTGGTTGTCCTTGATTTCAACCCTTAGAATGTTCAAGATACCCCGAAGTTGTGATCGATATTGATGATGAGTTATTTGTCATGAATGTATTATTTGATATATAAGAAAATCATTATGTGGTTTTCTTCCATTTGGGTTTCCACGTAAATTCTAGTGTACTGTGTATTTGATGTGATGTTGTTGATGTGATACTACTTATGTTTATATGCTCATGATATATTGAATGCATTCATAGATGATACATTGATGATATACTACTGATAAAGTTGAAGTTTATATATTATGGTTAAAAGTGGTAAAAGGTGCTCATACTGATTCACTCTCCCCCTCTCAATATTCCAACAATTAGTATCAGAGCAGGTTCCTTCAGGAAACAATTCAACCATTGGAAGGTAGATCGTGGAGAGAAACCATATGTATGGAAATGAAATACCACAATTCAATGGTAAGAATGGTTAGAGCCATGAGATGTAGAGTATTAGGATGGAAACATTTTTACAGGCACAAGGGTATGATGTTTGGAAATCAATTGTTACAGGAAACACCACTGCAAAGAAAACAAATACTAAAAACTAATAAGGAATTGAAAAGAAACAACAAAATAGAAATGGATTTCATCTAGGAAGGATTACCTGATTCTGTAATAGAGAAAGTTGGAAAATGTTCATCATCTAAAGAAATTTGGGATAAACTACATAATCTCTACTTTGAAGAGTATCCCATCACAAAGCCATAGAATGTTAATGAATATGTGTTGGGCCCGAGATATGATCATTTTCATGATGTTATTATACACTTTTTTCCATATGTACATATGTGTTTTTATCTTTCAAAGGAGCTTTTTGAAGAATTTTATGATTAAATGGTATAATCGGCATGAGGTACGTATAATTCATGTTTTGTGATTCAATCAAGTTTAATTTATCATGTTTTTATGCTTCCAAGAGTTCATTCATTCTTTTATGTTGTTACAAGGAAAAGCACACCATGTTTCTTGGTCTGGCACTTGATCCGACACTTGATCCAACACTCGTTCTAGTACCCGATCTCGCACTCGTTCCAGCACCCAGTATTGCACAAAAACGCAAGGCGAGTTGGCGATTATGGTATTGGCAGTCAGTGGTGGGAAAATCGGGCACATGGGTTTTGTTTGTCATCGCCCCCTCTAGCTACTAAGATCAAGACAACTCGATTTCAGTTGTCCAAAGAGGGAGATTATTGGCTTCTTCCGTTTTGTTAGTTATGGCCACATTTATTGTAATTTGTTGAATTTAGAGGTGGTTCAACCCTCCTGTGGTCAACCACCTGGGTTGTAAACCTATAAATACTACCAGGATGATCATTAAATTGTTAATCAAGTAGAATAGCCATCAGATTGGAGATAAACTTGTTGTACTCTATTTTTTATTTTTCACATTGCCAGAATAGTGCCAGAACTACGTTTTTAACTTTCATGGTGAATTCGGCCTGTTGAAGTTCGTGGTGTGCTTGTAGAAGGTAGCCACGACTTGCTGGGGGGGCCACCATCAGTCTGGTGATGATCAGTGTGTTGTTTATACATTTCATAATTTAAATTGTCTTTTATTTCCTGTACATGCATGTTTTATGTTTTAATTAGCTAGCTGTGATTTAATTGTTTTATTGTTCTTTAGCTACTTGTGATTTAATTGTTTTATTGTCTTGTAGGTTAGTGTGATGAATTATGTTATCATGAATTAGTTTTTTAGGCTAGGAATAGATTTGCAAGTCTCTACACTAACCCCATATGCATCTAGATATCAGATTACACTTTTATTTATGATATTACAGTCAAGTTTAAAACATAATTGTTTTTAGAATAAAACAAAGTTCTATTTGGCCTCATTGACGTGACTTTTGGTGGATGGATAGATTTAATTCTATTTCTTAATCATAGTTTGATTGTCTTAGTTTTAGATAGATTTCATTTGTTTAGTTGTTGGTTAATTGTCAATTTATTTTTTAATAAGCATAATCTAATCTATGCTTTTAATTCATTTTCTTATCATAGCTTGAATGATTAAAATAGACATAGCATAGTTTTATTTAACTAAGAAATTTAATTTCCTTTCATAGATTAAATGCAATTAAATTCCTTAGTTATATAATGATGATCCCGTTATGATGTTATGGTTTATACATGAATATGTAGGTTATTTAACATTATTTTTATCATGGCTAATTTTTCATTGGATTGTTTACTTCCCACCTTTCATTTTTCCATTGAAATTAGTAACAGCTTATACCATTAGAACTGTATTTTGTTGTCAAGTGTCATCGATATCATCTGTCACCAAGGCATTCACACAACAAACTCAACATTACATTTTGGAGTGTTTCATATCAAAGATAGTTTCTGCTTTCAGAGATTATAAGTATAATTTTGTTTTCATAAGTTTAGTTGTTAGTCTTTCTTCCTTTCAATAGACTAGATTTACTTTCATGAATTGATTGAGCATTTAAATTTCCCTTCATGCAAGAGAAATAGTTTTTCATTATGAATTTAGTTCACTTGCCTCTTTGGCTAGGTAGTTGTTCAATGAGAGCCCTCAAGCCACTTTGTCTATTTTCTCTGTGAGGGTTAGTCACGTTCTTTGCTTACTTGTGTTTTGCTTTAGCAGTTTATTTAGGTGTCTTTGCTTACTTTTCTATCTGCTTTAATAGGTTAGATAGGCTCTTTTGCTTACTTGCTTATTTAATTGCTTAACAGGATAGTTTCTTATTGAATGTAGGCTGGCAAGTTAAAGAAGTTTTGCTTTTGTCATTTGCTTATTATGTTTTTAGTAGTTTGCTTTTTGCTTATTGTTTGCCTTACATAGAGTTTTTTTTCATTTTCTTTAGGAACCATCCATCGATCTTTGGCCCAAAAGTGCTTAGGTTACCTAGTTTTCATTTTTCCTAGTAGGGTTTATTCATTAGATAGGTTTGCTTGAGTAGATTAGCCCCAGATAACCGCTTCCTTAGTTAGACTATACTCCCACCAACCTTTTACCTTTGGGTATATATTTTGTCAGAACTCTAAGTTTACTTACCCCAGCTGACAATTTAATTGAGGGTTGTTTAGTGTCTTTTTAGTACATATAAATCACCTAACATTTTGGCTGCCATTGCCTGGGAGCCACCCCGCAATTAGGAATTAGACCATTTCTAGACCTTAGCATTAGTTTGGTGGAAACGAACTTTAAGATGAAAGGTAAGAACCCGCGCATCTACTATAGAAGGTTCCCCCAAACCGAATGGTGTTTTCTTTTCTTTTTATTTTTCAAGAATAGGCCTAGGAATCAAATGGTAGCTTTTTTCTTTGTTTTTCTTTTCTTTCATGAATAGACCTGTAGACCCACAAGGTAGATACATTAAATCAAAATCGACCTTTCAACCAAGGTTCCTCCAACCTTTTTGGGAGAATGTTCCTCTTGAAAACTGTAGGACCAATACCAAAAACGTGGTTAGCTAACTCAAAGAGATAAAATAGTCCTTGAAGAGACTAACACATGGAGAACTATAGAACAAGAAAATGAAGCATCAATCATATTAGGACAGTGGAAAGACCACTGAAATTTCCACGCAACCAAACAATACAACCTTTGATTTTACAACACCATCAGGAGATCCTAATTTTAAAGACATCATAGACCCTAAAAATGTGAATATCTTGTTTGGTAGTTCATCCAATGTACTTATCTTCAACTAATGTAAACTATAATCATAATTTCAACCGGCTTGAGTAGAGTCCTATACATCCAATTAGTAGGAAGACCTTTTCATCAAAGAGAAACTTTGTTATCTTCAAAGATAAAATCACTTAGGTACTCTCTTTTGGAAACCAAGCCGCATGGGATGATCGGGAGGATCATAATAATGTAAGACATGGGGAGGGAGAACAAGTTGGAAACCAAACCAAGACTACCTTCGGTTTTTCGATTTTAGACACCACTCCAAATGTCAACATGAAGAATATTCTCTCTCAACATTGCCTACCTTTTACGGTGGTAAACAGTGAAGATCCAGGCACCTTCATACTTGAATTTGACATCTTGTGTAGAAGCTACAACTATGTACAAGATGACCAGAAATTAAAACACCTTCCCCGCCAGCACCCTCAAGGATTCCGCATTAAGATGGTTCATGGGGTTGGAGAATCCAATATTAGGTCTTAGGAATCCATGACATTATCTTCTAGAAGTACCAATACTACTGCAAGACTAAAGAGTCTTTTAATGACATCTTTAAAGTCCAATCGTTAGAAGGTGAGATCTTTGAAGACTATATGGAAAGATTTGTTATATCTCCCAGAAGTCAAAAATACCACGACCTCCCAGAGGATGCGCTATTCTTTTCCCAAGGGAATTTTATAAGAATATTTAGAGATGCTTAACCCGATGCCATCGTAGTGATATTTCATAAACCATTTGTAATATGTGAAATGTGTAAAAATACTCAAGGAGTAGAGCCAAATAGGAAAGAATGTTCGAGACCCTTACAATAGAAGCTTAAAACCAAGCTAGTTCAGAAATACAAGAGCAAGCAGATAGGGAACCTCTTATAAAACTTCAAAGAATATATTTTAAGCACAATAGGTTCCTAGTTAGATACCCTTAAACTCAAAAAGAAACAGGAGGAGGAAAATGCAGCAATGAGCATATATTGCCCAAGATGCAGGAGGAAGCATTCCTCAAGGGAGTGCCCATTAGATAACATTTCAGTTTGTGGCTTCTATACAGAAGACCATATGACTAAAAAAATTCCATTATTGCTTGTTTTATTAGCCATCTATAGGAGTGGGGATCCTGGGGAGTCTTCTTATGCACCTAGGAGGCCATGGAAGCCTAGGAATCAACCCACATACCTGGATCTATAATCTCAAGTTCCACCCTATTATCAACAAAAACAGTGGAACTCACCAGGTTGGAAAAACTGGTCTATTCAATACCAACATCCTTGGATTCAAGGATGGAGGGGAGGACACAACCAAGGAAACCCTCAAGCTCCACCTATCCCTATGTACAACCATCCTTATCCTCAGTTCTCATCGAACACTCTGCAACTTCTGCCAGGTTTTGTTCCACCACCTTTACGTCCTATCCCACAACAACAACCGCTACAATTTCAAAATGCAAGCTCTCCAAAACCGACACTATTACCGGCACAACTAGTGTTGAATCCTAATAATAAGCCCCCTCAACCTCTTAACAATGTTGAGATGCAGGCCTTCCGAACATATGTTATTACTCCTGTTCCATTACAGGAAATTCAACTAAGATCGGGAAAAGTTCTAGATAGGCAGAGACCCTCAATAGTCATCTAGGAAGAATAAGAAGAAGAAACCACCAAACAACCCATGGATGACACTAGGTGGGAAGATGTTATTATCCCAAAAAATCAATAACCCAAGCTTCCCCAAATTGAACCTTCACAAATTACGAAGGTCCCTCCTTATCCAGACCGATTGGTAATTGAGAAACCTACCACCCGACCGGAGTTTGACATTTTGAATGAGTTGAAAAACATTTGTGTCAAGATTCCCCTTCTTCAAGCTATTAAATACATTCCAATCTACAGTAAGGTAGTCAAATAATTGTGTATCAAGAAGCCATGTAGGAAGAAAAAGGACCCTCCTACAGTACACTTGGTAGGAGGACTCTCTGAGTACATATCAGAGCAGCCAAAGCTAGCAAAATATGGGAATCCTAGAAACTACGTAGTGACCATAACCATTAATGAGGTCTCCATTGGAAATAATCTCATATACCTAGGGGCAGCCATCAATGTTATGACCGCTACTACCTTGGAACAATTATAGTTACAACCTCTTCTTCGGCCTACCCCAACCATTTTTGAATTAGCAAATAAGACTAGGGTTATACCTGAATGGATTTTAGATGATGTCATGGTTACTTTAGCCTCATGGGAGTAACCTGTAGATTTTCTGGTCATTCATTCAAAGGATCCTACCAGAGGCCATCCCGTTATTTTGGGAATACCTTGGCTAGCCACAACCAATGCATTTATTAGTTGTAGAGAAGGAGAAATGACCATCTCAAATGGTCTCTCTATCCATAAGCTCACCATTTACCCTCAATATCAACCTATTATGGAAAATCTATGGTGGCTTGAATGTCCATATGAGAACGAAGACTGGGAAGAACCCATATTGCTGAGTAACCATGCAAGGGCACTTCAGGAGCATACACCAGAAAATGTGCTAAACCAATTCATTTCTTCTATTACATGTGTGGATTTTCCACAGTCTTTTCCCCAATTTGCGTACATGTTTGGGGAATAATTTCAAGAACAATTAGACCCATCCATTTTGTTTTGGACATCTTTTATTTTCAAAATAGATGAGTCTTCCATGTCCTATACTATGCCCTATGAGATTAGTCCAGGGATTTTTTTACATATAAACTTCGGGCTAGATACAGACCAACAAAAACAGTTAGTAGATATCCTTAAAGAAAAAACATGAGAATTTTCCTGGGAATACACTAACATGAAGGGTATACACCCTGACACATGCATCCATCACATATATACCCAGGGGGAAGTAACACCTGCTAGGCAACCCCAGAGAAGGATGAACCCAACAATCAAAGATATAGTCAAGGAGGAAATCTAGAAGTTGTTAAATGTTGGATTTATCTATCCCATCTCCGACAGTAAGTGGGTATCCCCACTTGTAGTGGTTCCAAGGAAAGTGACCGGAAAATGGAGAATCTGTGTTGATTTATGGGAACTCAACAAGGCCACTCTAAAAGACTACTTTCCTCTTCCTTTCATTGACCAAGTTCTAGATACCTTGTCCGGAAAGAAGTATTTCTCCTTTCTAGATGGGTATAGTGGGTACAATCAGATTCTTATAGCACCTGAGGACTAGGACAAGACTACCTTTACCTGTCCTTGGGGCACCTATGCCTATAGGGTCTTACCATTTGGATTGTGTAATGCTCCTGCCACATTTCAATGTGCAATATTAGGGATATTTTCTGATCTTATTCATGATTGTGTGGAGGTCTACATGGATGACTTCACAGTCTATGGAAACACTTACCAGGAAGCCTTAGACAACTTAGAAAGAGTCCTCATCAAATGACAGGAAATGAACCTATCTCTAAGTCATGAAAAATGCAAAATGTTGTTAACTGAAGGAGTGGTTATAGGAAATCATGTTTCATCTGAAGGAATAAAAGTCAATCCTGCAAGATTGAGGTCATTATTAGACTTCCACCCCCCAAGACTCAGAAAGAGGTGAGAAGATTTCTTGGACATGTTGAATATTACTGATGGTTTATTGAAAATTTTACAAATATTGTTGCACCTATGTTTGGATTATTGATAAAAGATGTTGATTTTGTTTGGACTGAGCAATGTCAAATTGCCTTCAAAACCCTGAAAGCTAAGCTTTCCGTGGCACCAGTTCTTAGAGGGCCCAATTGGACTCTCACATTTCATATATCCACTGATGCCTCTGACACAACAATAGGAGGGGTATTAGGGAAGAAAGAGGACCAGCAGTCCTATGCCATTTATTTTGTAAGAAATAACTTGTCCCCTACTGAGTTGAACTACACAGTCACTGAGAAAGAGTTCTTGGCAGTTGTTCATGCTATTGAAAAGTTTCGTCATTACATTGTAGGTTATGAAGTATTTGTACACACTGATCATTCTGCCATTAGGTTCCTCATGAATAAACCTATAACTAATGGCCGAGTGACTAGGTGGCTCTTGTTATTGCAAGAATTTAACATCACTATGCTTGACCGACCTGGAAAGGATAATGCAGTAGCTGGCTTTCTTTCCTAAATAAAAAATGAGGATGATGATATCCCTGTAGATGATAGTTTCCTAGATGAGCATCTTTTTTCCCTTTCTGTCAATACCCCATGGTTTGCAGATATGGAAAACTATGTGGCCACTAGGAAGTTACTGTCTCATTTGTCACCTCATGAAAAGCGAAAAATTATTACATAGAGTGCTAATTACTCTTGGGTTGGTCATGATATTTTTTTCACAGGTCCTGATTTGATTATTCGTAGATGTGTCTGAGAGGATGAGGTACCGGAAATACTACGAAGTTGTCATGATGGACCATGTGGTGGCCATTTCTCTAACAAACGTACAACATATAAGGTGTTACATTTAGGTTACTATTGGCCTAGCATTTTCAAAGACGCTGCCAAGTATCTGAGAAGTTGTGATAGTTTCCAGAGGATAGGTAGACCTACGTCAGCTGACGAAATTCCTTTACAGGCCCAAGTTATGATAGAACCCTTCAAAAAATGGGCCCTCAACTTTGTAGGACCAATTTCATCCATGCCCCGTAGGAAGAACTGTATTTTGGTTTATACGAACTATGTCACCAAATGGGTAGAGGCAAAAGCCCTATTTAGGGCCACAAAGAAGTTTGTTGTCGAATTCATCTATGAAGACATCTTTACCCACTTCGGTGTCCCTCATGAAATTTTTATCGACCAAGGCACTCAATTCACTTCCAAGCTGATGAAAGAGCTAACAAAGAAATATGGGATTAAACATTGTAAATCTTCTCCATACCACCCGCAAGCCAATGGTCAGCTAGAATCCACAAACAAAGTTTTGGAAGCCATCTTGACCAAGACTGTTCAGTTACATCACTAAGATTGGGCTGATAGGCTCCCAGAGGCTTTGTGGGCATACCGACCTACCTGGAGAAATACCACTGGACATACCCCTTATGAGCTAGTGTATGAGAAACAAGTACTTTTACCAATAGAATTACAAGTGAGGACCTTCCGTATTTCCGTAGAATTAGGATTGAACCTGGATGAGGCTCAGAAGCAATGAGCCCTACAATTGAATGAATTGTATGGAATCAGGCAAGATGCCATCCAACAGACAATATTGGTCCAAAACCAGAGGAGCAAGTGGCATGACAAGTTTATTAAAAAGAAACACTTCCAGCCTGGTGATTGGGACCTGTTGTTTGATTCCCAGTTCAAAACCTTCAAAGGAAAAATTACCACCCATTGGTTGGGCCCTTACGAGGTAGACACTGTATATGACAATGGAGCTGTAAAAATTAAAACAATTGACGATGGACAAGTCTCCTTTGTGGTAAATGGACACTGACTTAAATTTTATCATAAGCCCATTTCTAGAGAATATTTTCTACAAGTCATGATAGCTGACAAGGCATTGGCCTTAGTAGATGGGGAAGTTCCCCCTTGTTCTTGAATTGTTTTTTTAAATTCCTATTGTATATATGTAAATAGTTTTTGTTAATAAGGAAATTCTACAAGTATTTATTTCACCAGGAGTACACAGTTTCAAGATCTTTCTTCCCAACATTATTATACTTGAATTTTGTGTATGCTAAAGCATCAAATGCATAGTGACTTACTGTAATTATCCATGTTTTTGAAAAATTATCATTTTTAAGGCATTCTATAGCAGTTGCTCTTGAAACTCTTCACCACTGTATAAGGAAGTGATACCATAACTATCAATCCTAGAGGTCTCTTGTATAATTTTTCCAAGAAACCTAAGTAAGTAAGTCAAGTGTCTTTACCAAAGAGTAACAGGGAGGTCTCATTAGTAGTTAGTCATGGAAACATCATAATAATTACAAAAGAAGAAAGTAAGTTGAGCCTAGAGATACCTTTTTGTTCTTCCTCGATGGTATCATCCACTACACACTAAATAACTTGATTATATCATATCTTTAGATAGACCATATCTGCTTAAGTACCCCTTACATCGGGACAACCACTAAACAATATAATGGAAAGTCATCCTCTAACATAAATATCATCCCAATTAAAAAGAAAAAGGAAGAAAAGTTGTTTCAGAGCTATTCCTCCATCTTCTTGCATAAGAAATGTTATACTAAAATCTTAAAGGATGGAGGGCTAGTCTCTGAGAGTTTAAGAGGCTAACCCGTCAAGATACTGAATAGGTCTGCTGGCAGAGGGTACCGGCCTGTGGTATGACTAGGTAAACCCGCTAGAGTACTGAACATGCTTGCTGGCAGTGAGGCATTCTACTTAGCAAAGATGATGATCTGACAAAAATAAATAATAAATCTAAACTTGTCCTGATGTATGGCATTACTTGCAGACAAAGATGACATGGAGTATGTGTGGTTAAGCTAAGGTTAATGAATATCATCAACTTTCCATTGGGAAATGACTCTAAGAATATCTTGAAGCTCTCTTGCCTATGTATTCTTATCTATATATAGGATCTCTTATCCTATAGGTGGGGCCATCTCCTAACTGTCTCCTCAGACCAATCTGTGAAATTTCATCTTTACACTTGACATATTGTAAATCTTCGTCTATTGGGGGATACTAAATAGTTTCCTATACTTTTGATTGTGAGGTGTCACAATACTTAAGTGTGGGGGAGGGGTTCATGAGCTGACAAATGATTATTGCCTGGAGAAATGAGTCTTTGCAAGATTTTTTGTATTATTACCATGATACAGGTTATTACATTGATAGTCATGTTATTTTTAAATGCTTCACTCCTGTGTGCTATACATTACTGAACTCATGCTTAATAGACCACTCTTTATTGGTTATTCAACAGACCACTCCTTATCGATTTATCATTCATTACAACCTGTTCATTATAGGTTTTTGACACTATATGTCATATACAAGAAGAATGAGTAAGCATGGAGCACTTTGGCTCTACTCATTAATCACTATGGTTGTCAAAAACACTTCACAATTGCAGGCTATCCATTATAAGAGGCGAAAATGCACTTAATACAGGGGTATTGGATGAAGTATCGTATGAGGTGTAGATGAAATGTCGTTTGAAGTGCCATTGAATTGCATACCAATAACTATCCTAGATTCTAGGTAACTAGAATTCAATTATATTTAATTACATTGGTTGTAGGCATTGATTAATAGATGACTCATATGGTTATGATCAAATGTCCAAGTCAAAAGACTTGGACATTGATCTAAATATGCACCAATCCATTGCTCCCAAGCTTGCCATTGAATTTGAATTCTTCACACATGGCAGCTCGTGCGCACATGTGGGCAACATACTCCACCATAAGAGCATCCAAAATCGGGTTGGGCACTCTATTATTTCATTTTCCCTTGCCAATTGCTCTCCTCTGCGTTAAGGAATCACGCCCAACCTCTACCAAATTCACCCTCTATTCTAATCGTACTTAGACTGTGTTAAACCCGTGCCATCTATTGGCATGTTTTCACCCTTGCTTGGTAAAATTCACCCTCTGTTCCAATCACACTCAGACTGTGCCCGATTCATGTCTCTATGTGGCTCAATTTCTCCCTTTCTTGGTGAATTCAAACTCTATCACAATGCCCAAGAGATACAAACCCTCCTCCTATGTAGACTTGTTTTCCATTCCAGAATTCACACAGTGCAAGGAAGTGTTCTTGCGTGCTAGTTGGGGGTCATTTCTGTCGAGTTTGCAAGGCCATGATGATGGCCTCTCTATGCAATTTGCAGTTGGTTTTGATGGTAATATAGAACATGTAGGGTCTTTCAACTTTGTAGTCATAGAAGAGTCAATTGTTGCTGCAACAAAACTCCCAAGAATGGGAGATAGATGGTTCAAAAACCACCAATTGTCGCGCCTAAGTTACAATAGGGTGTTTAAGCCTGAATTCAAGAGCATTTCAGTAGTGAAAGGGTATGATAAGGAATGGATAAATATAGAATTGGTCAATCCCCTCGTCGTCATCACAAGGTTAATTACATGTGAAGGTAGATACTCCACCTTCAAGGCTTGTCATTTTAGATTGTTGGCTCATTTTCTGTTCAATAAACCCTTGAACTTTCCCTTTTATTTTCTCAAAATCTTGGAGAAAATGTCCTCTCAAGTGAGGAAAAATGTGACTAACCCCCACAACAATCTCTTCCACCATGGCTTGATCAAGCTCCTTGTTCTTGCCGAGTTGGAGAAACAGGGGCAAAATTGGGATGCCTTTATCTACCAATTTGCAAACCCCCACTTGACAGTTAAGACTGATAGAAAGCCACTTAGCCTACAAACTACCTCTCCATCAAGGCCTCACTCTCCAAGAACTCCAAACTCCCTCGCACAAACCCTCTCTTTGCCGGAAAAATAACAAAAGCTTGATGACTTTCCTACTTCTTCTTCGGGTAAAAATACCAAGAACAAAGACCAAAGGAAGCCCATTGTTGACCCCCCAATTCCTTCACTTTC
>SNQJ01S0160782.1:16114-32556 GCA_010110895.2 Picea sitchensis
GAGTCATAAAACAGATTGTGTCCATAATATATGTAGACATATAAAAAGACACTGGTTGTCCCTTTGACTTGGCTGCTTTATAATTTAAAATTTCTTGTGTCAGGTTATCCGATAAAATTTTATGCCAATTAAAACTATTTCCTTCTGAAACTTCTTCTAAGAAGGGTACCCAGTCTGCATGAAAGTGACAGGGATCTTTTCTCCCGAAAAGTCTACATAACATCATGGCTACATAAACCATATATTCGTTTAAGGAATTTGTAGCATAAATACCATGAGAATTATCCCTAAACTTTGCTTCAGACCTCACCCATCCTTTAATCATGTCGGGGTATGTTTGGCCTGCCTCAATGCATTCTTTTCTTTGAAACTCGGCTAAAAATTCAACATTAAAGGTGTGTTTATAATTCGGCGAGAGTTTATACATTACTTGAATGTGCTCAGGCCTGAATGACTCGACGATAACCCCTTGATCGTTCTGAATTCTCCTTGTTGGGATATCCACCTTATCCAGATCCCAACTGACCATCTCAGTATATGCCACCAGCCTCGGATGCGCAACAACCTTATGAAGTTCAGACTCAGCAACGTCCCATAGATGATTTTCAGAATCAGGGTCTGCATACTTTAACTCATCCTCCAGCAATTCGGTAATTCCAGTCCATGATTTGATGGAGTGTATGGCGTGTGGAGTAGTATTGGAGATAATATCACCTTCCTATGGTTCTTCATTTTTCTTCGGTTCTTTTTTAGGTTCCATAGCTCTGCGTTTGACTTGAGAACCTGTCACAGAGAGTGGATGAATAAGCTCAGCTTAAAAATGAAAATACAGACATTTCGAACGTTTATTTTGAATATATCTTAAAAATAATGGGAATTGTACATCTGTCACGAAATTAAAGCTCTTAATGGAAGATATTTTCGGAGATACACATTTAATATCCGTACTTAGGCACTCTCGGCTTTTCAAATAAAACAAGAAACTTGCTTAATCGAAAAACAGAGCATTAATGAACACTTACAGAAAGATTACCTTTAAACATGTTTTAGAAAGAATATTTATTAGTGTTAATTATAGATTAAATCTGAAATCATGACTTTTCGGGGTTTCAACAATCTTGATGTCTAAAGGTATGTCGTCGAAGAAAACCCGATCGCCAAAATCGTGAAATCATGATATTTTAATTACAATTTAAAAGTTTTTGATATGTTGATTAATTGAGATTCGACCCTTTCGGGATTTCGTTAATCGGAATTCCGGAAATCGGGATTTTGGGAAACCTGATGACATGAGACGTGCTCTCACGGAATCCCGAATCCCGAAATTGCGAAATCGCGATGGCCTGTTTCTTTTAAACATGACTTAACTTATCTTAATTAACTAAGTAATCAAGATTAAGGGAAAAACATAATTAGTTTAGTTTTAACGTGAATTATGAATCGGGGTTTTGGAAATCGGAATTCCGGACATCAGGATTTTGGGAAACCTGATGACATGAGACTTGCTCTTATAGAACCGCGAATCCCGAAATCACGATAGAACTATTTAACCCGTAATCCTTCTTAGAAGAGATTAGATTAATCTGTGCTGTTAATTAGGACTTAAACGAATAGGGAAATTGGGGATCGGGGTTTCGTGATTCAATTACAATCGAACATTTGTTTATAGAAAACCTCGAATCCCGATTTCTTTCACGTTTAAATTTAAAAATCGCAAATTTTGAATTACAGCCCGTTTTAAATAATGTTTTCAAAGAGCGATGGAAAACTTATATTTTTGTAAAAAATTTCCCGTATTTATTCAAAAATAAATGATGAAGAGGCATCCCGAATTTGGAAATGATGAAATTCTTATTTTAGGAAAACCGAAACACGAAAATCATAAAAAATAAAAATCTAAGCCTTAAGGATTAAAGATTTTTAAGATCTGTTTCAATATAGTCAACCAGATAATAGCAATGTTCGACATCCCGAGAGAGATTGTCACTGACCATGGTAGTCACTTTCAGAACCAGATGATGACCGAGTTAACATCGAAGCTTGGGTTGTGGCAAAAACATTCGTCACCCTACTACCCCCAAAACAATGGTCAGGTGGAAGCTATAAATAAATCTCTTAAGACCATCCTACAGCGAATGATCAACTCAACCAAGTCAAATTGGCATTTGATGTTATACTTGGAATTATGGGCTTACCGAACGTCTGTTAAGAATGCAACCAGTTTCTCACCTTTTCAACTCATTTACAGGCTGGAAGCAGTCTTGCCTATAGAATGTCAGATCCTGTCCCTAAAATTGGCAGTACAATTATTGTCAGACACTTCTCCACTTGAAGAACGGTTATTATACCTTGAGTGTCTCAATGAGCAGTGTCATGATGCGGCCCTGGCCAACGAGGCTAACAAACATAAAGTCAAGTGTCAGTATGATCAGTCTGTTCGTCCTCAGGTTTTCTCTGAAGGCAACCTTGTCCTAGTCTGTGACCAAGATAAGGACCCCCTGGGGGAAAGAAAATTCAAACCCCTGTGGTTCATACCTTTCATCATAAAAGAGGTTCTAAAAAAGGGCACTTATCATCTGGTTGAATTTGAGGGAAATGCTTTGGCAGAGCCTAGAAATGGGCTCTACCTCAAGAAGTATTACTCATAGGTAGGTCACCTTGGGTAACTTTTTGTAACATATGTATAGTCTTTGTACTATTACTTTCTAGTTTCTTTTAGTATTATGGACGTGTCATTTTTGATGTTATCTTTTGTCACTGTGGCAGATGTCAATTGAATCATAGGTGTCCATTGGGTACGCAGACGGTGCTAGCCGACACACTCGAAAGCTTGCCTTCGCAGCTTGGGTAATTTTTACACCTCGAGGCTAGTTATTATCTCCCGGAGGTATATGCTTAGGTGACACCACAAACAATGTCACCAAGTACAGTGAAGTTATTGAGTTTCTTCGTGACGCCCTTCCATTTGGTATCTCTCATCTTCGAGTCTATTTAGACGCTCAGCTAATTGTGTCTTAGTTAAATAGAGTCTACCATGTTCATGATCCAACTTTACACCGACGATTCCTTAGGGTACATCTCTTAGAACGAAGCTTTGATTATATTACATATTTTCATGTTCCTAAGAGATTAAACCAAGTTACAGATACTCTAGCTAATCAAATTTTAGACTGGCATCTAGCACACATATAAAAAGACATACAGATAAACATGTAAATACATTTTTAAAGGCAAATATGACCCATAAGACACAAAAAGACATAAAAATCCATATATAATATCATAAGCACCAGAGTACATAGGTGGACGAAAGCGCCTCAAAAAATATGACCAGTAATGAGTCGTGGAGCTTATTCCCTCAAAAAATATATACAAGTGGAGCTATCAAAGTCTAGACTAACTAAAGTTAGGGCATGTGGGCCCTGTTGTAATAATCAACAACGTTTTCCAAACACTGAAACAGACGAACCAACGTCCATGGTGCCCCCACTATATGAGTTTGCATGGATGGTGGTAGATCCTCAATCTCTTCCATAGGGATGGTGCGAGTGAGCGAGGTAAAATTTCGCTTAACTCGTCTCAAAACCCTCTCAGCCTCACCAGCTGGAAGCTCTCCTACTGCTGTTGGTCCCCTTGCGGCAACAGGTGCGACCCCTGGCTAAGGAAGACACATGTTCCTCACATAATCTGCAGGTCATGAGGGTCCCACATCTTCACACAATAGACACATATCTTTCAAATACTCTGGTATAAAAAAAAATGATATATACAAAAAACAACATAAAAATTATATATGTTTCAAAAAACAAAAATGATACAAACTTACCCATCTCGCGTCGCTCCTCGCTTGGAGGTACATGGATCTCAGGATCTCTTGAGAAATCAATCCCAGCATAAGGATAATACTCTATGGCTGGGATCTGCCATGACAACTAAGAAAAGAATTCATCATCAAAGGACTCATTGGTCCTTCCACCACCCCGTCGTGGTAGAAACACTGCCCATCTTCAAACCGTAGGAAGAGAGGCATGATGTCCTCATACCACCACTCGAGGACTAAAACTAGGAACTCTTTCAAAGAAGAAAGAGCATAGAATCATCATGAACCCGAAGTTCCTCTGCATCTACAACTGGAAATCTGTTAGCTTCCTCTTCATTCAATCCAATAGTGTAGTTCTCCAGTCAAATATCTATGCATTCAAGCATTGGACTGCACATTTCATCTATGCACGGGACGCCCGATGTAGAGCTGCAGAACCAGTCATCCACCTAATAAGCAACACAATCGCCTGCAGTGATAAATCAATGATCCTGCTTATTGGCACCTATGAGATCGATCGATCTGTACCAGCCTCACAATAAAGTCCTATCAATTCCAATATGTTATGAGGCCTCGAAGGAAATGTCCAGAAATTGATTGGTTCCCCTCTCCTGGAGAGGCTAGTCAAAAAGTATATGTCCTTTGTAGTGGGCACTAGTGACTGCCCCTCTAACATAAAATCTTCTGCGTCAGGGTGCCAGTATTCAACCAAGGCATTCAATAGCCCAGGTTGTGCTCTCATGAAAGGACACAGGAAAAACTTGAGCAAACCACATTGCATTAACACTGCCACAACATTAGGGTCTTCCCCAACTAGTGTGTTGATATATTCATGCTCTCGTTATCTCCATTGCACATAGATACTGCACATGGGAAAATTTTCAGAGGGTTAGGCCTTGCCTTTTAAACCTTTTTGCACTCATGGGAGGGTCCACATGGGTTGTTGTGATGACAGTCACGTGTACATGCGCTCTGACATCCGACAGAGCGAGTGTACATGCGCATTGTCATAGGATAGCCCACATGGACCTAGGGTCAACGTTTTAAAGGTTGACGCCCCCCCAAGAAACCAAATTAAAAGCATAAATAAAGAATTAAAAAAAAAAGGGAGGTAGTTTATATTTACTTGGTCCAGACGGATGGTCGTTTCGTCCACTGTAGCTCTTGGAATAACCACTCTTATCAAAGGGGTTTTTTTGCTCCAGAGTCAATTTCCAAATCAGCAATGGTGATAATGAGCTGCCAACTTCTATTTATAGACTTTTTGGTCCTTTTTGTCATTTTTTTTATCCCCCCTTATCATTTTCTTTGAATTGAAAACCATTTAGAGTGATTCAGGAGTTTCTTTGGAAGGTTACGATCAGGTATCAGGACATTTTTTGTAGTTTTGGGTCACTTTTGACGGTTCGTGGGGAAAAGCTCAGATGTTCAACTTGAGAATATAGGTTAGGTTCCCACCCCTATTTTTGTATCTCCTTGTCTTTATCCCTTTTCCATAGGATCGATCCCATCAGGTTGCGACATGGAACCATCATTGTTGCTTTAGAAGTGTCGTGATTTGGTGGTAGAGCTTACCAAAACATGGATGCCCTAGGTAGATCCTGGTTGCATTATGGTGTCCATGCTGTCACTAATGACTGTAGGCTCGGGAGTCCTTTTTGTTTTGCCTGATTACATGTTTTGAGCCTCATTTTCATGACTCTTGACCTCACCCATGGGACTCCCAAAACATAATGGGTCTTCTTTTAAGCCCTTTTCAGAACCTCTAAACATGAAAAGATTGACGAGCGATCTTATGTCCTTTCATGCTCATTAAACTGAAATTTGAAGTCACATATATCCGGTGATAGTTTGCCCCTTTTTCGGTCCAGACGGTCAACTGTACGAACAAAGGTATACTCTATGGAACTTCAGTTCTCTAGAAGAGTACCCTCGGGTATAATTTTAACCCTTTTTCGGGCCTGAGGAACTAAATGTACAAAAAAGGAACCCCCACAGAGTCCATAGTTAAGGTCTTTTTAGACTCCCTAAAATTGAAAAGATCGTTGAGTGACCTTATTCTTTCACACTCGTTAAAATGGTCCAGAAGAACATTCCTGACGGATTCCATAGTTAAGCTTTTTTCAGACTCCTTAAAAATGAAAAAATGGTCGAGTGATCTTATCTTTATCACACTCGTTAAAATGGTTTTGAATAGATGTCTTGTCATTGTTATTTTACCCCTTTTTCGAATCGACTAGACTACATTCGAAAACGGTACCCCATTGGAGTCTCCTTTTACGTTTTTTCAGACTCTCTAAATATGAAAAACCACCGAGCTTACCTTCTCTGGGCTCGTTAAACTTACATCAAAGGACGTTACGATTGTGTGTTTTGTTAACCTCGTTTGCATACCTACGTATTTGGTATAATGCTGGCTCCACGTTGCTCTCAAATGAACCATTTGAAGCATGTCTTATACACAAGCCCTGTTGCACTTTACCTCTACGTCTCGACACCTTTGGTCCCAGGAGGGATTTTTTCCTGCGTGCCCTTCCTTTGAACATCAGTCTTGTCCCTGCACCTCGAACTTGTATGTTTGTGACACTCATTTCTCCTTTGTAACGTAACATTCTTTTATTCTTTCTCCAAAATTATTGAAAAAGACAAAAATAAATAAAAATCAAATATACCCCAAAAAGAGGAAGGGAAAAGTATTTTCTTTTATTGGCAGCACAATGTGTCACCCTTGGATAAAGCACATCTGTCTATTTTTTTGTCAAACCTTGGGATTTCATATGACCTTAGGAAGTTGCTCCTGCTGCATTGAGCTGTGTTCTCCTCTATTTGGTTATTCTTCCAAACATATGGAGAGTTTGCATTGCCTCCTGCCTCTCAAACTTATGTTAATGCCATGTTGCCTGAGTCTCATCATTTGTCGTGCTATTGTCCAAGGGAAGTTTTTACCAAGCCTGAGTCGGACCCTTTGCAGTTTATCTCTTGCCTTCATGCCCATCCATCCCAAAAGCCCAATCAAGTCTTTGTTCGAAATCAATGAAGCCTTTAGTCTAATAATCAAGATTCTCTAGTCCATGACCGATGAGTCATCGAAGACCTCTGGGTAGTGAATTCATACACTCATATTACACACCTACCCGAGTTTTGAAGATTTTAAAGTTGTTGCTCAAGCTCTAAAGACCTCATCTCCAGCCATCAGGCCTTATCATCTTCTAGAAGATGGATACTCTACATGTATATATTTTTGATTTCGAGATGTAGCTTCGTTGTGTATTGCTCGCAGCTACACTTTATATAGTTATATGACATGGATCTATAGTGTATTTGATTGGTAGGCATGATTTTATTTTATCCCAAGCTTGGGTATGCCCGCCTCAGTGAGAAAATTATTATTTTGCAAACGACACCTCCCGATTTCTGGTCCTTGGGCTCACCCGTTTGGAACGTTGGTGAAGATTGTTAATGTATTTCGGCCATCAGATGCTCTTCTGACCTCACACATTAAGGGGCATCTGTTATAACCCTAATTTTCACCAAACATGCTTACCTGGCATTAGGCCATCTCAGATTCCTTCTTTTCCAAAACACTATTGAACAACTCTTCAAAAAACCCCTTTTATAAAGGCCCACATGCCCTGCTCCATTACTACACGCGTGTACACGCTAGCTGACCCAAGACAGTTTGTGTGTACCTACAAAAGAATGAAAATAATAAAGTTTTTGATGGAACACATAGCTTTGGGTAAGTTAACTAAACCTTTCGGCCATGCATGGCCGGTCACTTGACCAAATACCTAGCTTCTTCTAGCCTATAAAAGAAGGGTTAGGGGTCCCATTTGAAAGAAGGAGAATCATAGTAAATAAACTGTACCCAATTGAGCATTCCCTTTGTCCCAACCTTTATCCATCCTTGTGCAAAGAGAAGTATAGAGAAAATCAATTAGAAGACAGTGGAAGAAGAGCCTAGGACTAGGATCGAGGAGCAATAGTCGACTTTATCATTGTAAGGTATCATTATGAAGTTAATAAAAGAATTTCTTTTCCCATCCCTCCATATGAGATTGTCATTATTGGAATATTGATTGTATGATTGATTAAATCTCTAACCCTTTAGTTCATAGATCAAATGCATGTGGAGTTCTTTGTTTGTCTTTAGTGAATGCAGGTTAGCATTGGGAGGAGATTTGCAGTCAAAGAACAACCAAGCATGAAAAGGGATCGACATCAAACACGGAAAATAAGGTATGCCAAATTAATCTCTTGAGCCTTGTATTTACATATGAGTAATGGGGTTTAGGCATGGGATGATGGTAAAATGTAAGAATCTTTAGGTCATTTCTACATGCATGATAAAAACCTTAGTGCTAGTCCATAGGAGGGACTTCCCACCCACAACAATACCAATACTAGATATCCATTCTTAAAGGCTTTCTTCCTGATGTGTCTATCATGGTAATCCTTCTCTCATTCCTTCTGTACCTGCTAATGGAATCCTGCAATAAATCTGTCTTCCTCTAGCTAGACCAACTGCACAAGCTTGTTTTTCACAGTGCAAGTGTCATCCATACCTGTGAATGTTTCAATTCTCAGGCTAGGAACTAAATATTCCATAGGCACAACCGCTTCTAAACCATAAACCAACTTAAATGGGGTCTACATTGTCATCTTATTACAAGTGGTTCTATAGGCCCATAATATTGTTGGTACTCTCAAATCCTAGTCATCTCTGTTCACACTGCAAATCTTCATCGGTGCAGTCTCCAAGATCTTGTTGAAAGCTTCAACTGTACCATTCATCTATGGGTGGTATGTGTTAGCACTCTGTAATTTTCCTAAGGCTACTGAGGCAATCATAGAGGTAACCTCGAATCGCTTCGAGTCTTGGATCTAGCCCTCCAAGACTTAGAGAGGGATCTCTCTTTATAATTTAACTTGGTTTGTAAGGGATGGATTTTAGGCTAGCTATAAAAGTATAGGGTTTTGGTTTTGGTTTTTAAATGGTCAGTTTGGGACAGCAAGGAGGGCCATTGGTAAAATGGGGTCTACGTTTAAACAAGATGATTTAATCCTCAGATTTGGAAAAAATACTTTCATAGGGAAAGGTAGCAGCAATATTGGATCGAATCAAGTTATGATGGCGTCGGTTTAAGGAAGAAAAAGGGGAGGAAAAAATCCAAGCAAAGGAGAAGCTAAGAATTCCTAAGTTGGGTTCTTTAGATGAATAACATAAAGATTATCACAAGATAAGAGGCAGAGTATCTGCTGATAAATTATGCCTCTATAACATTCCTTCTGATAATAAGAACTGAAAACAAAATGAAAGATAACAGGAAAACATAATAACAGAGAGAAACTCCACCAATATCACCACACAAGAATCCTGTAAAAGAAGCAGGCACATCACAGATAGATCATTAAAAATTACAGAGAAATTCTCTGGCTAAAACATAGCCCTCATCCAGCAAAGAAAAATAAAGCTACAGGTCTAGACCTCTCACACAGGTCGACCATCTCCTACTCTTCCCCAGTCGAACCCTCTCTTTGCTTTTTACTAGTCTATAAATAAGAAAACATGCCTCAGCCTTTCAAGACTCAGGCCCATAAATCTGTTTTCTGAAAATAGAAAATAGTTACATAACTCGACACATGTCAATTCTTTCCTCAAACAAATCGAACAGCCAATTAAAAGGAAAATAGATTTGATATCTGCTTCTTGACATATGGAGTTTGTTGAGGTTTGCTGGCAAATCCACTCTAATGGCATTAAAACGGATAGATGCAGAATTAGTTGAATGCTGGAGGTTGTTTGAGAGCAGCTACCAGTTGGAGGATCGATGTTATTAAACAATGATGCTCTGCCACCTGTCAATGATATGTTAAAGACCTCCTGGCTATGATCTTGTAAACGCTCAACTATAACTCCTATGCTCCAGTGCGAACTGATACGATAGAATTAGCGTAAAACTTTTTTTTTACAACTGCTAGGATATTATTAATGCAAATGTCACAGGAATCCACTGGAAGTTGCTGCTTTTTTCAAAGAAATATGATTGGACCTTTCAAATTTGAAGCTCCATGAGAATTTTGAGAAATATCCTTTCTACCAGGCTTTTGAGGAGCACTTATTCTTGAAGGATGATTGCCAGGGTTGGAAATAAGTGGAAACAATAGTTTCACAGTCCCAGGCTTCATCTTCAAATCTGCACCATCATAGACCAAATTCAATTTAGAAATGGCATTGGCCTCTTCCTCTGAGGAGAACTTCAATAAGAGTAGAACCACAGAGGGCCTTGTCAGCTGCAACATGACGGAGCCGACGCACACTATTCACATTTCCATTTCTTCATTTAGCCTTCTTTCTATTTTCTTCATATAATCACCACAATCACAACATTCAATAAACTACTGGGACTCTATTCTGTAAAAATTGGCAGTAACATCCAAAAAGGACTTTTCAAAATCATCATGGTAAACAGAAGGACCCAGATCCATCAATATTTTGATGATGTTACGCATTAAACCTCGATCAATGATTTCTCCAGTCCGCTCTGTGTGTACAAGGTGAAGAAGGGTATTTAGCAGCCTGTCACGAATATTTGGAAATTTGATGATGTGGTCTCTCCACAGATTCAGTCCAAGTTCATTGACTGGGGTCTTGTTAAAATTAGTGACAAATGTTCTATCCATATACATCAGGATATCTCGAATCATCTGTAGTGCTTTGTTATGGTCCATCCATTTCCTATTCAACTCCTCTAGAAACAAACCCCCCTGAGCAGCTTCGATCACTGTTGCTATTTCCTTCAAATGCACTGTCATGGTTGTCACCAGACCTGAATAGATCTTCTCCCCATATTTGTGGAGCACCATATTGTATGCATTCCTGTACAGTTCTTCAAAACTCAAACCACTGGCATTGTGATTGTAAATCTCATGTATTGCATGCTCTATAATTTTCCATGTCTTCTCAAGATTGTGCTGCAAACAAGAATGGAAAACCAATTTATCGCCCTTGTTAACAGATTCATGCAGTGCAGCATCTAGATCATTAACTGGAAGGATCTCCATTTGCATAATATTTTCTTCCACAATATCATCAAGCACATTAATTTCGGTAGGTGGCCAACCAAGAAGATTGTTCTGCACTTAAAAAACAATGTCACTTTGAGTTCTTTCTAATGCTTGATTGAAAACGCTGATAGAATCCCTCGGTGTCGCCTCTATGCATGTGTCCTCCTCTGCGTTGGACACCTTTAATTTGTTTCAACACCTGTCATAGGGTTTTAAACGCTGTGTTTATATTTATTTTTTTATTCTCTGTGCAATATCCCACATTCGCGTGGTGAAATAAACTTTAGGTGCTTATAATAGCCAACAGTTATGTAGTCATTCGATGAAGTGAGACGGAGCCCGAGGTTTGGGCATTTGGGTCTGGTGTTAGCGCTGACTTTAGTTTGTGTTTTTGTTGTAGGTGCTCGAAATGGTGCTTATCCTTGGTGTCGATCATTCGGAGGTTGGCCCTAGGCCAATAATAATTTTTTTGGCAAAAAATATTAGTCAAATTTTTCATAAAACTCTGCATAGAAGCAAAAGGCCGAGGGGCCAAATTGTTTTTCATTTTTTTTTTAAATTCACCAAACAAAGATTATGAAAACCCAAATTAGCATTTGACCCTCAAGAGTCAAATTTCGTCATTTCAAACCACTTCAAAATTTTCGATAAAATTGCACCAGAACTTGCTTTGAAACTTGCGCACAAACACTCGTCTTATGCTTGGTCAATGTCAGGCGCTTTCCGCCGCCTTCGCCATGCGTCATGAGAGAACACATATGCCTGAAAAGATAAGTATCATTCAGAACACTGATTCCCTATTATATAGGGTTCTAAATAGGCTCCACCTGGGGAAGATAGCTCCGAAGGAGGTGTCTAGAATCCATGAACTCTGAATTTCGCTGACCAGCTGATCATTGGGATGCCCCCAAACTGTAAACTGAAAATAAATCCATGAAAAGACGAAAAAGAAAAGATGCTCTTTCTGATGAGCTTATTGGCACATTCCTAACTACCCTAATCTAACAGTTATTTCTTCGATCAGGTAATGAAAAAGTGCCAATGAAGCCAACCCAACAGTTGATCCCATGATTGGGTTTCCTCATCGTGTTTGATGAAAATCAAGGCTGAAATATGTACTGGCAGCTGATGATAGCTCGGGTTCTTGCAGAAAAAACATGTTGAAACAATTACACTGAAAAAGAGCTCCATATAATTTGCAACCGGGTCAAAAAATAAATGATCTATTTGTTGATTCTTTGGGTATTCCTTCAACATTTTAACATGGATAAGTTTCCTATTCGTGTCTTCAATATCAAACCATGACTGCAACCGTTCAACTTCAAACTTATGCTTGCAAACAAAAGATTCATCAATCAGAAAATTGAAAGATGATACAATATCTTTTGGTGTTGGAGACGAGAGTTTCTCATAAAATTGCTTTGGATGTTGGAAACTATAAGACTGAATCAGAGTATTCAAAAGCTCAACATCCTTTTCAAGTTTTTCAGCAACTAGCTCGAGAGCACACATTTTACTTTTATGAGAATATTTTTCCGATTTACAAAAAAGAAACATAGCTTCTAATGAAACTTCATCAAATTGAAAATCTGCTAACTCACCCCTGCATTCTTCTATGGCTTCACAATAAGTAGGATTTGCCACATACCCTGTCATCTTGAAGCATCATCAAGGCTTTGGAATCTGGATTTTTCAGCAGTAGAGTCACTTGTGAACTTCGAAGCTCAGGATCTTGAACAATGGAGTCACCAGGTGAATGGTACAGCCTTCTGGTGTTTGTCTTCTGTTCACCATCAGAATTCAAATCTGAACTTGAAGTGCAGCTCTGGGGAAGGTCCCCAGTGGAGTCGCCAAAAATGTTATCGCTCTGTAATTTTCCTAAGGCTGCTGAGGCAATCACAGAGGTAACCTCGAACTGCTTCGAGTCTTGGATATAGCCCTCCAAGACTCAGAGAGGGATATCTCTTTATAATTTAACTTGGTTTGTAAGGGATGTATTTTAGGCTAGCTATAAAATTATAGGGTTTTGGTTTTGGTTTTTAAATGGTCAGTTTGGGACAGCAAGGAGGGCCATTGGGCAAATGGGGTCTGTGTTTAAACAAGACGATTTAATCCTCAGATTTGGACAAAATCCTTTCACAGGGAAAGGTATCAGTAATATTGGATCGAATCAAGTTATGATGGCGTCGGTTTAAGGAAGAAAAAGGGGAGGAAAAAAGCCAAGCAAAGGAGCAACTAAGAATTCCTAAGTTGGGTTCTTTAGATGAATAACATAAAGATTATCACAAGATGAGAGGTGGAGTATCTGCTGATAAATTCTACCTCTATAACATTCCTTATGATAATAAGAACTGAAAACAAAATGAAAGATAACAGGAAAACATAATAACAGAGAGAAACTCCACCAATATCACCACACAACAATCCTGTAAAAGAAGCAGGCACATCACTGATAGATCATTAAAAATTACAGAGAAATTCTTTGGCTAAAACACAGCCCTCATCCAACAAAGAAAAATAAAGCTACAGATCTAGACCTCTCACACAGGTCGACCATCTCCTACTCTGCCCCAGTCGAATCCTCTCTTTTCTTTTTACTGGTCTATAAATAAGAAAACATGCCTCGGCCTTTCAAGACTCGGGCCCATAACTCTATTTTCTGAAAATAGAAAACAATTACATAACTCGACACATGTCAATTATTTCCTCAAACAAATCGAACAACCAAATAAATGGAAAATAGATTTGATATCTGTTGCTCGACATCTGGAGTTTGTTGAGGTTTACTGGCAAATCCACTCTAATGGCATTAAAACGGATAGATGCAGAATTAGTTGAATGTTGGAGGTTGTTTGAGAGCAGCTGCCAGTTGGAGGATCGATGCTATTAAACAATGATTCTCTGCCACCTGTCAATGAGATGTTAAAGACCTCCTGGCTATGGTCCTGTAAATGATCAACTGTAACTTGTATGCTCCAGTGCGAACTGATATGACAGAATTAGCGTAAAACTTTGTTTTTACAACTGCCAGGATATTATTAATGTAAATGTCATAGGAATCCACTGGAAGTTTCTGCTTTCTTTGAAGAAATATGATTGGACCTTTCAAATTTGAAGCTCCATGAGAATTTTGAGAAATATCCTTTCTACCAGGCTTTTGAGGAGCACTTATTCTTGAAGGATGATTGTCGGGGTTGGAAATAAGTGGAAACAATAGTTTCACAGTCCTGGGCTTCATCTTCAAATCTGCACCATCATAGACCAAATTCAATTTAGAAATGGCATTGGCCTCTTCCTCTGAGGAGAACTTCAATAAGAGTAGAACCACAGAGGGCCTTGTCAGCTGCAACATGACGGAGCCGACGCACACTATTCACATTTCCATTTCTTCATTTAGCCTTCTTTCTGTTTTCTTCATATAATCACCACAATCACAACATTCAATAAACTACTGGGACTCTATTCTGTAAAAATTGGCAGTAACATCCAAAAAGGACTTTTCAAAATCATCATGGTAAACAGAAGGACCCAGATCCATCAAAATTTTGATGATGTTACGCATTAAACCTCGATCAATGATTTCTCCAGTCCACTCTGTGTGTACAAGGTGAAGAAGGGTATTTAGCAGCCTGTCATGAATATTTGGAAATTTGACGATGTGGTCTCTCCACAGATTCAGTCCAAGTTCATTGACTGGGGTCTTGTTAAAATTAGTGACAAATGTTCTATCCATATACATCAGGATATCTCGAATCATCTGTAGTGCTTTGTTATGGTCCATCCATTGCCTATTCAACTCCTCTAGAAACAAACCCCCCTGAGCAACTTCGATCACTGTTGCTATTTCCTTCAAATGCACTGTCATGGTTGTCACCAGACCTGAATAGAGCTTCTCCCCATATTTGTGGAGCACCATATTGTATGCATTCCTGTACAGTTCTTCAAAACTCAAACCACTGTCATTGTGATTGTAAATCTCATGTATTGCATGCTCTATAATTTTCCATGTCTTCTCAAGATTGTGTTGCAAACAAGAATGGAAAACCAATTTATCGCCCTTGTTAACAGATTTGTGCAGTGCAACATCTAGATCATTAACTGGAAGGATCTCCATATGCAGAATATTTTCTTCCACAATATCATCAAGCACATTAATTTCGGGAGGTGGCCAACCAAGAAGATTGTTTTGCACTTCAAAAACAATGTCACTTTCAGTTCTTTCTAATGCTTGATTGAAAACGCTGATACAATCCCTCGATGTCACCTCTATGCATGCATCCTCCTCTGCGTTGGACACCTTTAATTTGTTTCAACACTTGTCATAGGGTTTTAAACGCAGTGTTTATATATATATTTTCGATTCTCTGCGCAATATCCCACATTCGCGTGGTGAAATAAACTTTAGGTGCTTATAATAGCCAACAATTATGTAGTCATTCGATGAAGTGAGCCGGAGCCCGAGGCTTGGGCATTTGGGTCTGGTGTTAGCACTGACTTTGGTTTGTGTGTTTTTTGTAGGTGCACGAAATGGTGCTTATCCTTGGTGTCGATCATTCGGAGGTTGGCCCTAGGCCAATAATAATTTTTTTGGCAAAAAATATTAGTCAATTTTTTCATAAAACTCTGCATAGAAGCGAAAGTCCGAGGAGCCAAATTGTTTTTCATTTTTTTTTAAATTCACCAAACAGAGATTATGAAAACCCAAATTAGCATTTGACCCTCAAGAGTCAAGTTTCGTCATTTCAAACCACTTTTCGATAAAATTGCACCAGAACTTGCTTTGAAACTTGCGCGCAAACACTCGTCTTATGCTTGGTCAATGTCGGGCGCTTTCCACTGCCTTCGCCATGCATCATGAGTGAACACATATGCCTGAAAAGATAAGTATCATTGAGAACACTGATTCCCTATTATATAGGGTTCTAACAGTATGGAGTGCTCTTTTGGTGATGAACTTCAAATTCCTTATTCAAGGCTTCAATAGTATTATTAATAAAATGTGTACCTTGATCACTCATGAGGATCTTTGGGCATCCAAACCTGGTTATGATATCATCAAATATTAATCATGAAGTTGTAGTTGCACTACAGTCTTTGACTGCTCTTGCTTCTGTCCATCCGATCAAATACTCTGTTGCAGTGATGATGTATCTGGCTCCTATGCACTTCCCTGGTGGGTTGATAGGTCCCATGAAATCAATTGCCCATTTCTTGAATTCCTGTAAGGTTAACTGGGGTGTTAAAGGAATATCATCTCCTCTGGAAGGTTTCCCAACTCTTTGGCATACATCACATTCTCTGTAGTATTCTTTAGCATCTCTGTGTAAGGTAGGCCACCAGAGGCCAGCTCTCAGAACCTTCTGCATTGTTTCTTTCCTTGCGTAGTGTCCTCCTGCGATGCCTTCATGTGCTTTTTCTAGAATTAGTGGTCTTTCTGCCTCCATAACACATCTCCTCAAGATCTCATTAGGTCCCATCCTATATACATGTCCAACTATAAGTGAAAAATCTGTAGCACGCACTACCAGTTGTTTCTTCTGAATGATTGTGTATT
>SNQJ01S0160782.1:35852-55102 GCA_010110895.2 Picea sitchensis
ATAGCATGGTGTTTCCACATATATGGTTGGCCCAAGAGAACATCACAGACATCCAGTGGGGAAACATCACATAATACCTCATCCTTGAAGGGTTGGATGCCATATGAAAGTACCTCTATTCTTTCTCTGGCTCCTATATTTGAAACAACTCTTATCAAGCGATCTTGTGCAACATCCTCTGCTACATTTTCTTCGACCTCTTCTTCTTCGCTCTTAGCTTCACTGATATCTACAGCATCTGGTTCTCTTCTCTACAATGTTTCCATGGAATCCAGTCTCATTCGGAGTCACCTCATTTATTCTTCCATTTATTCATTCTCTCTACACCTTCTGGGTGGCATGATTCCACTATGTCACCTATAAACAAAAATCAAATTTTATTGATACCACAAATGATATCAATTTGTCTCCTTTCTCCTTTATGTGTTGTCTGCAAACAAATTCAATATCATCTCTAATACCACCTAATGCAACCCCCTACTCTCTCGAATGGCTGCACAACCTCTGGTCAAAGGATCTTTGATTCTCTAAGTCAAATGACTCTTTAGGACCTTGATAGTCCCATGTATTAATCAAACACATGTCCTTTCAACCTTCTGGTGTGGTCTTATGATACTCACAACCTTTCCTTTCTCGCTTGCAAAATATATCAGAGTTTTGGGAGCTAACTCCTTTTCTTATAATCCCTTCTTTGATGTGACCTTGGCGATGACTACGCGATTGCAGGCATGACCACAAGTGGTTTGAAGTCAAACTACCTTTGGGCCCGCAATTATCCTCAAGCTTCCATGTGTCCTTCTGAACAAACCATGGTTTGGATTGCGGACCACCCTCAATATTTTAAACTCTGCGCAACTTATGTCTCCACAATGCTACAGGATCGTCAATCTCATGATCTTGATGATACTTCCTGAACTGACAGTTCAGATCTTCATCTTCCAAATCCATGGGCCAGATCTGTCCCTTCGAGATCAACGGATGTGATCTCTTCGCAATTCCAGACTTTGGGGTTTTTAAATCTCAAACCCAACTCTCTTCTGTACTCCAATCCTCCAGTGTTGATGATCTGCAGACACCTATCCTGTGAAATCAATGGTCTTGATCACTTTGGAACTTTGGACTCCAGAGTTCTCAACTTCAACCTTTTCCTTCTTTGGCTTTTATCCGAAGACTCTAATCCACTGACATGTTTCCTCCTCGGATCAAAGGTTGTGATCCCTTCATGTATCCAAACTTCGGACTTTTCAACACTCAACTTTTCTCTCCCCGTGAAGTATGTGGATTTCTGTCACATTTCCTCTTTATGTAACAATCGAGGATTACTTCTGGAATTTACCCAGAGTGCATGGATCTATACCACATCCCTCCTAGATCCGATGGCTCTGAATCACTTCGGATCTTCGGGGTTCGACCGTCTTAGTTCTCAACTGAAAATCCACAACAACTTTATTTGGGGTTCGTGATCTATTGACAAGTGTCCACTTATAGATGGACGACTCTCGGATCTTTGACTGTTCAGGTGTCAAGTGTTTCTACACTTCAACCTTCACCTTCCTATGGATATTTCGACCTGTCAACATGTGTCCTCTTGGATCCAACGGTCCAAATTCGCTACGGCCATTCGGCTCTCCGTGCTTCAGAAATCTCAAGTTTCAAACTTGAATCCTCCTGGACTCACGATATATGATGGCTCAAATCCACTCTGGCGATATGACACCTGAATTTTACCCTGAACAATCTAATGAATCATATATTTTCCTGTGATCAGATGACTGAGATTCTACTTTGGGTTTTCGGTTGTTCGAGCTTCAAAAGTCTTAATTCTCAACCCTTAGTGAAGTCTCTCTCCTAAGTGTGCAAAGCACTAAGGCTCATGCACCTTACTCTGATCATACGGTTGTTGATCCATTACACTGTGATCCAACAACCACTGTTGCTCCTCCTCCTGAGCTTTTGATTCTCTCTAATTTAGAATATTCCTCGGTCTTCAAAGGTTTCGACCCTTTTCTCCTCTTGCGAGTTCGACTCTTGGATCTCGTCAACACTTGTGAAAGTGATATCCTTTTTTAGCTTTGTCCTTAAAATGATTTTGATTCCCCACGCACACCTTGCATCCTCTATATTTCGATAACTCATATCGAAGGATTTATTTGGAAAGAAATTCTTCTTGCCCACCTGGAGTTCCTCTGTTTCAAGTTATTCGACGCTTGGTCGCTCTTTGACGTTGTGCACACCTTGCACTTGGTATGAGTTTCCTTTGTTCTCTCTGAACTTCTTTGAGCCAATCTGAGACTCAATAGACACACTCCTCGCGTTTGAGATGCACACCTTTCATACAAGTGTCAGAAGAGAAACAATTGAAACTCATCTAGTTTCATCACGAACTCACACAATCAACCTCTCAAAAAATCATACATGAACAAAAATTAAAATAACCATACACATAAAATATCAAATTCATTCAATCAAACTTTAAATGAACACAATCCAAGGATTTTGGGACAATTATGTCCGTTCTATTCCTTCATAAAAACAAATTACATAGTATTTCTTCTACTCTACTATATTCTATTGATCTCTCTGATCTCTATCTCATTCTTTCTACTATGTCTATATCATTACAATGAAATAATGAAAACTATCTAAGGACTAGCTCCACGAGCTCCTTCATCCTATCTGTGACCTACCCTATCAAAATCTTAGTGGTTACCTACTCTGTTCTATTACAATAACTAACAATTATCACCAAATAAGAGTCAACACTCCATATATGCAACCCCTTACAGTCCTTCACAAGTTTACAAACAAGTTACATTTTTAAAATGTTGTTTAGAAAATATCTCAACAATTGACTTATCTCTGAAATTAATGCTGAGATGTCACGTTGTTGCCTCCATTCTTGTATCTTTTACTTTGAAGGCGATGCTCCTGCATCAGAGATGCACAATTTCCATTCTTATGACATGAGAATAACTTGATTTTACTCAAGTCTTTCTTCTTCCCTCGCTTTGATGATCCTCCATCATTGTTACCCTTCCTGCTATAACTCTTTTATTTTACCTTCTTCATCTTACTGAAAAGAGGAAATTTCTCCTCACTACCTCCCTGCTTGGTGCTCATAGACTCCTCTCAAGTTTCTTCTTGGATGAAATCATCCTAAAGTCTCTTCCAATCTGGGATATTTTCCTAAGTGAAAAGTCCTTTGAAAAATGGTTCCCAATACTTGGGAAGACCATTCGATACCACATTCACTAGCTCTATGTCCTCTATTTTCTTCCCTATGGCTGCAAGCTAATCATGCACCTATGTGATCCTAATGAGATAGATGATAAAATTATCATATATAGACATCTGCATTGATATGAGTTTATTCTTTAAGACCATCTTCCTAGTCATGTTATTTCTCTGGAATAAACTTACCAAGGAATCAAACATCTCTTTGGTCATCTTATTCTCAAATAGGTGAGGAATTAGATGATCCTTCACCGAATCTAGGTGGACCCTCTCTTCTTTCATCTCTGAAAGGTCATACTCCTTCAACGCCAAAATTACTCTTTCTTTCAAAGATAGTAAGTTGGATGCTCCATCCAATCTGTCTTCAACTCTCAACTATGTTGTTTCCATCCCTAAGACCTAATCAAATACCCTGGCAATAACCTGCTACTGGAAATTGCCCCTATATTGTCTTGGAAAACCTTGTACGTTCCTGTCACAATTGAACCCCCATGTATGTACGTGCATGTGCTTACTACTACCTTCATATGTGCGTGCATGTTCTTAATACTACTTGTGCATAGGCACATGTGTCCAAAGAGGCTTGGGTATGTACACTCATGTCCCTTGTGTAACCCCGCGTACAAAAAACTTGCAAAACCCTAGTTCTAACCCAATATGACTGTTCCCCTAAAATCAGTGCTTCGATTTCGTCCTACTGGTTATGGATCTGCTAAGATCTTGTGCAGATATGAGAGATCTACTATCAACTTCTATGGATCTAATATTTGAATTCCCTTTAGAGCATGCACTCTGATATAGTGCTGGAAACCTCTACTCCAACACCTAGCTATTTTGTTATCTAGTGATTTCTTTATTGCAAATCAAATTATCATCTCACAAAACGAAAATGCATTGCTGAAATATTCAACTCAATAAATCTAACAGAAGAAAAAGTTGGAAACCAAATCATGCACACATAAACACCAATATGTTTGGGTAGATACCCCTAGAAAAACCCCTGAAGGAAAACCAGTGATGAGAATGATTTTATTATGTTAAAATTAAAGATCCCATAACAAGGATAATGGCCCATTGAGAGAAAAACAAATGCAGACAAACCTGGAAAATTATGGTCTATTGTATAGTCCATAAATGCATGCTTTTCAAGATGTACGCACATGTCCCTATTGTCTGCACGCGTATATGTGGCTATCTCCATTGGTGCCCACATAGATGTAAAAAAATATTTTATGGAAAGCTTCGTATCATGCAACACTTACCTATGGATTCACCTGACTTAAAACCACTTACGACATCCTCTGTTATCTCTTGTCCTTGAACTAATCTCTAGATGTAAGTCCTAGAAATCAAGTGAGAATTTAGGTGAGAAATTGAGGGGTTTGGCTATTTGGATAAGGGAGGAGGAGGAAAGGGGGATATTAAGAGGAGAGGACAAGAAAAAATATGAAAAGAAATAATGAAAACTGAAAAAGAAGAGAAGAGAGGGAGGGGAAGGAAACAATGATAAGGGGAAAGATATAGAAAAAAAGGGCCCGGGAGGTGGTGGGAGATTTAAGATGAAAATTTGGGAAGAAAGGAGGAATAAAGAAAAAGAAACGGGGGATAGTTGCAACTGAAGGGAATGAGAATAGAGAACAAGGAACAAAAAAGGAAGAGGTTGATGAATCAAGACAAACAGAGAGAAAGAAAAGAGGGAGGCGAGGGGAAACAAAGATCAAATGAAACAAAAAGGAATTGTAACAAATGAGGAGAAAGAAGGGTGAGGAGACCAAAGAAAGAAAAGAAAGAGAATGATTAATGGTGTAGGGGGTTGTTAAAAGTGTGATTTATTATGGGAGGCTAAGATTGACTAAGGGAGAAACTATGTTCTTTATTAATGTTGTTGGGGTGCTTTTATATTTCAATGGTTTCTTGGATTAAGCGATTGGTATAGTGGGGGTCTTTAGCAAAAACATTGGTTTAGTCAAAGCAAATTTGATGTTTAGTGGAGAGGGAATGTTTTACAATGACATATTTTTTGATATGGGCATGATTAGTGTTAGCAATATTTTCTTTGATTCTAGCGAGGAAGGAACGACCCATTTAGGTTATATAGAAGCTACCACAAGAACAAATAATTTTGTAAACACCTTGATGTTGGAAGGGGTCAATGTTGTCTTTAACAAAGGAAAAAGAGTTCTCGAGGGTTTTCTGTTAGAATATAGAAGATGGTGTGCTCATTTTACCATTGACGATACCCTCGTCACCCAACCATAGGCCGAAGCCACCCTCCGAGCACCTTAACCTTGCTCCTCGCCACCCAACCATAGGTCAAGCCACCCCCGAGCACCTTAACCTTTTGACCTGCACTTCTCTCCTAAGAAAACCCTAGCTAGATAGCCAAACAAAAGGGTAGCACACCTTTCCCTACGACAACGCATCAAAAAAGCCGGGATCAGATAGTCCAAACTCCAGCCAAGATACAAATTCAAGCCAATACCTAAAACTTAGATGCCAGTCAAGACCGCAGCTCTTCTCCACATCGCGCACTCAACCGAATCAGTAGTAGTGCACCACTACATTTGCAATCGTAGATGTCATTAAAATGAGAATCGATGCCCTCAGATTTATACTGGTTCTCGCCAGATTTGTCGGGGTCGCATTCTTCGATATGTGTCCGCTCTCAAGATATTATTATTTCCGCCCACTTCTTCTTGGAGGCTAATAACCTAATATAAATTCATCTCTCGGTTTTAAAAGACTTAGGGTTATTAGCCAACTCATTAGGGTTTCTCTTACTCCCGGAGTCACATTCTTGTCAAGTTCACATGGAGGTTAATACCTCCAATAACTACCATAATATTAACACTCTCCTATTAGGAGGTACATGTAATGGACTTGAGCAAAAACATACCATTTACTCCTAGAGCATCAATATAGTCATCTAGATTATTTCATTACTAGATCATGAGAATCACTATCACCATCAACCCATGATCTCTCAAAACCATTCTTTATTTGAGTAATTAGACATGATGTTGGATAAGTCATCACACCATAGAGTGATACAAGAGCCACTCTATAATCTAGAGGAGTAAATGCTCAACCACCTCCGCCCGAAAACATTTATTCAACATTTGTCCGATGGTGATTATTTCCAATAAACTGATGGTAGTCTTCAAGGCAGTTAAAACAAAAATAGAACACAATTGTGTCTATCCATAGTAGTACATAATCATAATCTAGTTGGTTTACTACCACAGCCAAGTAACACACAAGTACTCTTCGATCAACAACGTGATATTTCACGAACAGCTGAACACATATCCACTACAAAAGAGTCTTCATCTACCTGTCATACGCTTCATAACAAACAACTGATAAACCCGTGATGTAAACAATAAGTTATGATATATATTGAATTATTTAAGCTAATATTTCACTCACATCTATGAGTTCCGAAGAATATATGCCTCACTAATAGGAACATATCCACCATAGTAGTCTTTATCTACTCGCCTTCATAACAAACATCCGGATATCAACCTGCACGTAAACAATGTTATGATATAAACTGATTTGTTCTGGGCTAATCTTTCACTCACATCCGTGAGAGCTGAAAGAATATCTCGCTCTTCAAAAATAGTGGAACATATATCCACCACGCAGAAGATATCTATAATCGGCCGAGACAATATTAAGCCCTAATATTGGCTCATTAATTCTTAATTGGGGCATATTATATTAGTAATGTTATTTTATTTATGTTGGTTTAGGCCATTATTGTAATTATACCTCCTACTCTATATATATACCAAGGAGACATTTTCATTTTGAATCATCTTGTACTGAACATTTAAGTGGGTAAAGAGGTTTCCTAAGAGGCCTATTATCCAAATTATCTCTTTAGGGTACGAAAGTAATTTTTCCTCGAGGTTTTTCTATGCCATATTGGTATTTGGTTCTTAACATATGGTATCGTGAGCTCAAGGTCTTGGGGTTTCACTGCTACATCCGAAAGATCATCCTGGCATTTTCACTATAACTTGTTTTCTACAATGTTTCGTAAGAAACGACTGAGGCAGATATTTATCATACCTGGGACCAAGGTACTGCTATTCAAAATTCATCTCGAGGCCTTATATCTTCAAAGAGACAACTGTGAAAAGATAGGGTTCTAGAATCATCCCCAATGACATTGCAAAGATTTTCTCTATAAAAAATTCTTTGTAATGTTTCAAACCCTAAAATTTGGAGTCTATTTATAAAATTAGTAAGGTATCCGCAGGGTAAAACTTTTAGCTTCTAGTTCATCTAGCCCTAGATACACCATGTAAGATAGGTATCCGACTAGTCCTATCATCATTCTCAAGAAGGTGTTCCAGTAAAAAATCATAACTTCTTCCTGTAGTATCCAAATTGAGGGAATGGTTTCATTGGACCTTTGGACTGCCTTATTTCTCGTGCAAGTTTCAGAATTTTATATCAATTATTTTGTGTGGGGCATGCTATACAAGTGAGATCTCCTCGAAAGAACAAAAATCTAAGTTGTCGGGAAGTTACTATAAATTCCACTGGCACATCCAATTTTATTAGACCGGTGGGCATTGCAGAGAAGAAATATCGTAGAACTATATAAAATAAAGTTTCATACCCGTATGGGTTGAAACTTGGGAGATACACCGTAAGAAATATTATCTAGCGTAATCCACCTCAAAATCAAGGTTCAAAAGTGATAGTTGGCCAACATGCCATCAAAAGGAACTTACACCAAATAAGCCTCAGAAAATCCTACTTGAACTCTTGATGAAGGTGGAGAATTGTGACATAAATGAACTACAAAGAAGATGGATCTAATGGTAGCTAATTTGGATGATTATGACGGATTCAATGGAATCTATGTTGGATACTCAGATGGATGGTTTAAAAGGGAACAAGGCATTGAAAATTCGTAACAGAGAAGACACTGAAAAGTGAAAATCCATCCCGTGAACGGCGATGAGTGATGATAAGGAAGGTGAATCAAGAATGAGAAACTCCAACTTTGGTTTGAAGACCAACTAATGCTCCTAAGATTGATATGAGGGAAGTTTGATGGCAAGGACTCAATCACATGGATACTTCCGTGATGGAGCAATTCTTTTGATCTCCATAATGTGCCAAACACACAAAAGGTACGAATTTCTTCTTTATATTTAGAACCTAATCAATTTGTATGGTATCGATGTCTTTATTCTCACAAATCACTGGCCACTTGGAAAAATTTTCAATGGGGTTGAAATGATAGCACACTCATGAGGACAAGAAGGAGAAATACCTTCTTTAGCCAATTGATAACTTCCAAAAAGGGTTCAGCCATCGAGCATACTGAGAACTTCCAAAGATTGAATCATAAAGGCAACCAATATTCCAAATGAGCACTTGATTGATGTATTCATGAACTTTAAAGGATAACATTCAACATGAGGTTCTACTTTGGGAAACCAAATCATTGAGAACGCATTTACAAAGTAAGAAACGTTGAAAGTAAAATATGGCTATGGCTACTAGGAAGGACCAATCCTAACATCTATAGAGAGAACAATGCCCTTCTTCTAAACACCTCAACCTAAGCACACACCTCAACAACTGAGGAAAGAAAATAAAAGGTTTATGCTTAATTGTGACAACAAGTACGTAGAAGGGACATATGTGGTGAGAAGAAATTATTCCCACATAGATTGTGAAGAGGAAGAAGAACAAGAACAAGAACCATCTCAAGATGAAAACATAAGCAATTTCCATAAAGAGTTGACTTCATGATATTTGTAATGCATTGGATGGAATTAGCACTCCTCAAACCCTCAAGATCTAAGGATACATCAAAAGAAAAAGGTAATAGTCCTAATTGATTCAAGCAAGATTCATAATTTCATTCACTATAAATTAGCCAAAAGATCTCAAATCTGCTTTGAATATCCAAAGTGCCAAAGTTTCAAGTAATGATCAGTAGATGGAGGAACTATCAATTGCCTCGTGAAAAATGCAATAAGATCAATCTTACTATGGGGAATATGCGTAATGAATAGTCCAATGATTGCTATACCCATCTATGGTGCATGTTGCAATTAGGAATCCAATGGTTACAATCATTAGAACAATATTTTAATTTTCAAGAACTTTTCATGAACTTTTCATCGCTGAAAAGAAATTGAGTTAAGAGGTATCACGAAACCCAAGGTGATAAGGTTTAACGACATGACAAAATTATTGTGCAAGGGGCATCAAGGTGTTATTGCATCCATGCCTACTAGATGTTCAAACATCTGCCGACATTTATTTCTCAAGATCTCCAAAGGATCATTGATAAGAATTCCAAAGTATCAAGATAGTCTCAAAGGTCTTCCACCCACTGAAATCATGATCATGAAATTCACCTAATTCCCCGAGTGTTCTTCCTAACATTAGGCCATACATAATTCTTATGACCTAAGAGGAAATTGAGCACGGGTTGAAGAAATGTTAGAGGTCGCCATCATTCAACCTAGCCAAAATTCTTACCAAGCACTGGTAATGGTATCCAAGAAATATAGCTCATGGTGTATGTGTTTAGATTTCATAGAGAGATCAACAAGATCAATATTAAAGATAAGTTTCCCATTCCTCGTCATTGATGAATTGTTAGGATGAACTACATGGAGCAATCTATTTCACAAAAATTGATCTTCGCTCAAGTTATCATCAGATCGTGAATAAGAATGAAGGATATCCCAAAAACAACATTCAACTCATGCAGGCTATCAGGAATCTTTGGTCATGCCTTTTGGCCTTTACAAATGCACCTTCCACATTCCAAGGGTTGATGAATCTCCATTTTCAAGACCTTCCTTCGAAAATTTGTGTTAGTATTTTTTGATGATATACTAATCTATAGCAAGTCTTGGGAGGATCATGTGCAACATGTTGACAAGGTGCTAAGAACTACTAAAGGAGAACAACTATATGTCAAACCATCCAAATGTTTCGAGTAAAGGAGGTGGAGTATTTGGGTCATATTTATCTCATGAAGGTGTCAAGGTAGATCCTAACAATATTAAGGGCATGATGGATTGGCCGATTCCTCAAACATTAAAGAATCTTAGAGGATTTTTGGTTTGGATGTGTTACTACCACAAGTTTGTTCTAACTATGGAAGAATAGAAACACACAATCCACACTAACTAAGAAGGATGCATTTTCATGGACTCCATAGGCAATTCTAAAGCCAACAACTTAAAGTGGTGATGTGTAAAGCCCTGTCTTGACCACTCCACTTCACAAAAACCTTTATCAGGGAATGTGATGCCCTGAAATGGAACTGGTGCTTTCCTAATGCAAGAAGGGAGGCGCCCTTGGATTTTGAAAGCTGACCACTCAAGGGAAAGGACTTACACAAACCCATTTATGAGAAGGAAATACACACATGCATTGAAGAAATGACATCCTTTACCTAACAGTAGGCACTCTGCTGTCAAAATGTATCATGATAGTCTTAAATACTTCGAACAAAGACTATCTTCATAAGAACAACCAAATGGGTAACCAAGATATTGTTATGATTTTGAATCGGGGTTTATAAAAGGGAAGAAAATGTTGTATGATGCACTCTCAAGCGATGAAGATGTTGAGGCTTCCTTTCTCTTGTTATCTCGGACATCCAACCCCATTGGATAATAGAAGCAAGGGATGAATGGAAGAATGATGAAAGAGCGTGGACTCTCATTCAAAGGTCAGCAGGATTCCAATGCACGATACATTTACATGGAAAATGATTCACTATGGTACAAACATCACTTATATTTATGTAATAACTCCCAACTCAAACAAAAGGTACTATTGGAATTGGACACCTCTCCAAGAAGAGGGCACTCGGATTTGAAACCTACTATAGAGTCAAGAAGGGTTTTTTTGGGATGGCCTTAAACTAATGTTCAAAGGTTTGTGGTAGAAATTTTGGTGTGCTGAACAAAATAAGGTGGAAACAATTAAGTCCCCGTGTCTTTTACAACCATTATCCTTCCTAAGTCATAAGTGGAGGCTTCCATGGATTTCACTGTGGTTACCAAAGTCCCATGGAAAGAGTAGTCATCATGGTGATTTTCATTGATAGACTAACTAAGCATGCACACTTTGTGCACTCTCTCTCATCCCTTCAAAGCAGACAATACACCGCGATTCATAGAGACAGATCAAAAAGCATGGGGAGCCCAAAGATTATTGTAAGTGACAGAGATCCCATCTTCACTGACATTTCTTGGACATAATTATTTTCTTGTTCGCGTACTCAATTGGCTCATATCTATCCTATCATCCCTCAATCGATGGACGGGGCATCGATATAGGAACAAAATGTCCGAAGGATACATCTGCTTCTTTGTCTCCTCGATAAAACAAACACAATGGTTCAAATGGTTACCCTCATGCATCGGTGGTGATAACACTTCCTTTCATATTGCAACAAAATGACACCATTTATGGAACTTATGGATACCACCCTCGCTCCATCACTTTTCTAAAAATAAAAATCTAAGGTTCATGCAAGTGGAAGATCACATCGAGAATCAACAACAAGTTCTCAAAATCTTAAAGGAATAACCCGACTATGGCACAAAATCGCATGGAACAACAAGCAAATCAACATCAGAGTGAAAGAAGTTTTGAAGTAGGATTGGGTGTTTTCGACTACAACCATATAAAACGATGTCCCTCAAGCAAGCTTGCCAATAAGGATAATAAATTATCACCAAAGTACTATGGCTCATAAGGTGTTGTAAAATATTGGTACTATGACATACAAATTAGAGTTGCTCCTCGTGATCTTCACGAAAGTGGCCAATCTGCATTTTCCATGTTTCATGCTTAAAGAAGGTTATAGGCTTACAAGATCCCACCAAACTATATTGCCATAACTTGACGAGAAGATAAATCATATTGAACCTTAGTTTCATCACTCATTAACAAGAATTCACCATGAATATCCATTTCTGTGAGTATCTCATTAAATGAGGGAAACCATCAATGAAGATTCCACTTGGGAAGATGAGTCTTTATACGAAAGCATCTAGAGTTACTCAAGCATTGGGGACAACACTTGTCTCAAGAGGAGGGGTATGTTAAGCCCTAATATTGGCTCATTACCCTTAATTGGGGCATATTATATTAGTAATGTCATTTTATTTAAGGCCTGCTTTAGGCCATTAGTTGTAATTATACCTCCTAGTATCCTACATATGTACCAAGGAGACATTTTTCATTTTGGAATCATCTTGTACTTGAACATTTGGCGGGGTAAAAGGAGGTTGCCCTCAAAGAGGACTATTATCTAAAATTATCTATTTCTCAAGGCTGCTGATTACTTTTTCCTCGGCGGGTTTTTCTATGCTATATTGGTATTTGGTTCTACCTGTGAGGTAGTAATCCATAACAATCATCTGATGCCATCTTGCACACAAAAATATTGTTAAAAATAAACTCAATCATCCGGCCAATCTTTCACTCACGTCAGAAATTTAAAAGAATATTTTCCCTTATCAATAATGGTCTATTTTCCTATTCTTCTCAAACAAGGAAGAAGGATTGTTTTTATTTCTAAGCATGGACCATTCCTCACCCCGGGCCATTCTTCCTACACTAATCAAAGTGCACTCGACGTAATGTATGAACCCTAAGGAATGCCTATCCCTAATTGTTGAGCCGGGACCATTCCTCACCCTAGGCCATTCCTCCTACACCTAATCAAAAGTGCTCTAGAGAGAATGTATAAACCCTAAGGAATTTATGTCCTGGACCATTCTACCTGCGCCATTCTCCTACACTAATCAAAGTGTGCTCTAGAGAGAATGTATAACCTTAAGGGATGTCCTGCCTCGACATTGCTGGAGAGCCCGGACCATTCCCCACCCCGGCCATTCCTCCTACACTAATCAAAGTGTACTTTGAAGAGAATCTATATAAAACCTAAGGAATGATTGTCCGCATCTATTTCTTCCATTTCACAACTCATTAAAAGAGGAAAAGACGGCCCCATCGTTCCAAACTTAACCATTCTCATATGTTAACCACAATGAGAAATCATAGTCTGGCGAGGCGGGCCAGTCTACTTGACCACTACTCAAATTAACTGCCAAGAAGAATGACTGCCCTAGACTACTCCCCATGTTAACCATAATGGGAATTCATTTTCTATGATACATCAGCAATCAGCCTACTTCCTATGTTAATCATAATGGAAAGTTATTGTCCGTCAAAAATCTCAAACCAATTTTTCTTTCCGAACAGGAAGCATTTGTCCAAAATGGACTATTTTTTCACTTTACAAGAATGAATGTTTTCGGGTTAATGTTTCTGCTCCTCCTAACTTGGAGAGTCATTTCTTTCCTTTTTCACAGAAGGAAGTTATTTCATGAGCGCCCAGCCTTTGAGTACGCAAAACTCTTTTCATCTGGATAGAATCTTTACTAAATGTTTGCTTATCTACTCATCTGCAGTGGAGATATGTATTGAGAGATCGTTTTCTTCTTTCTGACTTCATCATGGATAATGTAATGCTTTGATTTGAAATGTACTTTAACTGAATATCAGTATAGTTTCATATAGATCCTAACAATAGAGTATATCATAGTTGGAACCTGAACATATCCATGTGGTACTTCTTCTGCCATCATGAGACCGATCTACTCTAGGCAATCATTCGACCTTTTATAGGGAATCTTCACCACGCTTTTGTTGTGCATTCGAGGTTCTTCACCAAGTTATCTTCTCTATCTACATACAAGGGTCTCTTTGGTATGCCTCAAAGTCTTGAGATTTCTCTTCATACTTTATTCAATTTCTCCTGGAGAACATTCTTTGTATTCATCCATGTGGTATTCCAACCATGGATGTTGTGGATGATATAATGACTTATGTAGGAGATAAACTGTACTGAACAAGTAATCATCATAGTCTTTTCACTCCATATGGGAGAACCTCTAGCTCTATATCTCACAATGCTTTCATCTATATAAGTCTTCCATACACTCTTCTTCACTAATTTCTCTTCCTCATTGATTTTATTTTATTATTCATATTAGGGTCAGTAATATTTTGATTCTAATATTAGTGACCTGGTTGTTTTGGCTTTTCTTTTCTTCTTGGAATCTTTTATGTTCTTCATGTTTTTCTTTTAGCTCGTCCATGGAGTTTCTAGATTCCATGCTCTTAGAGATTCCACTTCTTCCTTTATCATAGGATCATGGATCTAGATGGACAACCAGGAATGCTTCAAGGCTTCTCTTCAAAGAAGTCTCTTTCCTCTCATTGACTGAAATTACGTATCACCTTTCATGGTTGCTACCATGGATATATATATATTTCATCATCTTCATTGATCATAGGATTATTCCTCTTTAACCCTTGTTGTTTCATGTAAGAGTGCATATAACTGGCTCCCTCCCATCTAATGATTCCACACTTTCATCTCAAACCTTATTGTATTTCTACAATATATAATTAGCTCTCTTTGTCTAATGGAGTCCACGCCTGCATTCTCTTTGTTGTTTTCTACAAAAATGCTTCATGAGTATTTTTCCAATTTCTTCTCAATTACTGACTTCTTTCTGATTTTACTTCTTCTAAGTCTCTATTTATCTTGCAATAGCTTCCATACGATTTGTATTTCATCCTTTCATGTGTATTATCTATTAATATCCATTTTCATCTTGTTCGTTTCCTTCCTCAGTATAGTTCTTTTCTTTTGGGAACATATTATCTCATAAGAGATAGATATACAAGATATGTATAGAGACGAGGCAAACAAGAAATAAGAAGAGCAGCAGCTACCTTTTAGAAGAAGAAGTATTTTCCATCCTTCTTAATTTTCTTCTTTGTAGGTCTTCTCTCTTCTAACCTGGGATGCTTCTGTTTCTCTTCTTTCATTTTCAAATGATACTAATTTTAGTGATCATACTCTCTTTGGACAGCTTGGAAGATCATACCTTGAAATGTCTTTCTCTTTGATTTGGCTTCCTCCTTTGAACCAAACTTCCTTTTATTCCCGAAGTTCTTGAACCTGCTATGAAGGCTTCGATCATCGTACTTCTTTTGGGGTTTCTCTTTTATCGATCCTTGATTCTTCTTGAGCAATGTTAAGTCCAAAGTTCTTCAAATGTTGGGTACTCCTTTCCTTGTGTTCATGCTTATGTAAATGCATCCCATGTCTTGGGAAGACCATTATACTATGTTCACTAATTTCTTTTCTCAGTGATCTCTTCAATAGCTTTAGAAGCTGATCTCTCTTATCTGGGAGATTCTTACAAAGCATGATGTTATGTTTTCATCATCATTCATTTTCATGTCACAGCTTCATTCTTCATCATAACTGTCCAATGTTTATGACTGAGAAAAAGTCAGTTAGGGCATCATACAGTCTTCTTTGATGAGTCAATATGGGAGATGTAGGGTATCAAGTGGTCTTTTATGGAATCCCCTATGATACTCATGGCATTGATGTCAACATCTTTGAACTTCTCCATAGCTACAACATTCTGTGGTTCCTTCTCTTTTCCTTCTTCAAACTCTGTCTTCACGATCTTTCCTTTCATGATATCCAACACTTCATTCCTAGAAAGGATGAGGTTAATCCTTGTCTTCCATGCTCTGAAGTTAGAGGCTCCATCTAACTTGTTCTCAGACTTCATAGAGTTTGTCAGGGATGCTTGACTTGGTCAAACCCTAGATTTGACCAGAAATCCAAACTTCACGTCTTGGCCTTCTAGGAGTGTGAGGAGATGCACTAAGCTAGGGAACACTAATCTGTCTGAATATTAGGTCAATCCATTCACTTAAGGTGCCTCAACAAGAGGATTAGGGTTTCTACAACTGCTCCTGCTAGTAACCCTAGCGGTAGTGTCTTGGAAGCTGCTTCTGCTAGTAACCCTAGTGGCAGTTCCTCAGTGAGCTCAATCTCCTAGTAGCTATGTTTCCTTCCAATGTTTAGACTGAATGAAGGAGGTGTGGGCCCATAACCTATTAGAATATAGAAGAAGGTGTGCTCGTTTTACCATTGACAATACCCTCGTCACCCAACCATAGGCCGAATCCACCCTCCGAGCACCTTAACCTTGACTGATAATTTTTTCAGAAGCAAACCCTAGGCTAGATAGCCAAACAAAGGGTAGCACACCTTTCCCCAAGGATAGCACATCACAAAATGTTGATCAGATAGTACAAACCCTAGCCAAGAGATAGTCCAAGCCAATACTGAAACTGCTAACTGTAGTAGCAGCACCTACATCTTTCCTCCACACGTGCACACCAAACAGGGAATTGCAGTGTGCACCACTTTCTGTCTACAATTCTGAGATGTTGTCAAATGAGAACTGGCACCCTGTATTTATACTTCTTCTGCCAGATTTGTTGGGGCCGACTTCTCCTTCTGGATATGTGTCTGTTCAGTATATTATTATTATTTCTGGTCGACTTCTTCTCTTGGAGGCTAATAACCTAATATAAATTATCTTCTTGAGCCGAAAAGACTTCTAGGGTTATTAGCCAACTCATTAGGGTTTCTCTTGCTTCCCGGAGTCTTCTATTCTCATCAGGTTCACACGTGGAGGTAAATACCTCCCGCAGCTACCATAATATTAACATTCAATAGTATGGATATGTTTTTTCTTCAAAATTTTGGAAATTTGGTTGATGATTCCTCAAATGAAAGGAGGAAAGGCTTGAGATATGAGATTTTAAAAGTTTAGGTGGTTACGATTGGACAAACTAGATTTTTAAAAAGAATTTTTAATTTGGAGGTTGGAGTAACCATTATTTTGAATTAGATTTTTAAAGTGATAGTAAACATTGTGTACTATTTTCAGATCTTTATTCATTACAGGTACATAGTTATGATTATTTCAACTTAGGGTTGTTGACTAATCCAAAACTAGTCATGTGAGACTAAAGTAAAGTTTGATGAAAATGCTAGTCTCTTGTTGTTAAAGTTAAGGAAGGTTTATAGGTATGTGATCATATACACCAGGTCTATTACAGAGTTACAAATCATATTTGGATGATGAAATTGGTGAGGAATTTTGGTTGAGGTACATGTTGGGTACATGGTTGAGACAAGTAGTTAATGAGTTGGCACATACATGACGTGTATAGTTGATGATGTTGGTACATCTTGATGAGTCATAGTTGTTGAGTAGTTGATACATGATTGGTACATACTTGTTACATGGTTGGAGGCACTTGTTAGTAGTATTGTTGACACATGGCTTATGGATTATGTAGCATACTTGTATCGGTATATTATTAGAAGCACATATTGATCTTGGTGATGATTATGAGTTTTTTGTGTTATGGTTGGTTGATGCACATATTTGAGAGTTATCTTGGTGAGTAGATCTGATTTGGTTGATAAGATTGATGAGACAGGTTGTTGTGATAGGTTGTTTGGATAGGTTGTTGTGACAGGTTATTTGTATAGGTTTGGTGCATGGTTGATGAACTTGTTCATGGTACAGGTTTTGTACAGGTTGGTGCATGGTTGATGCATTTGTTTATGGTACAGATTGATTACAAGTTTAGGTATAGGTTGGTGCATGGTTTATGCACTTGTTTATGGTACAAGTTGATGACAAGTTGATTGGTATAATTTTACAGCAGTATATCTCATAGTGATAGTGTGACAGTGGTTCCATCATTCTAATTATATGTCAAGGTGGTTAGACGGATAAAGGACAGGTGGTTGTAGCCAAAGAACATAGGGGGTTGTAGCGTCCTTCTGGTTGTAGCCATATAATTGGGGAGTTGGAGCTTCCCTCAAGTTGTAGCCTAAGAAACTAGGGGGTTGAAGCCTCCTTCCAGTTGCAACTGGAAAACAAAGGAAGTTGGTGATTCCAATGAATGTAATTCTTCAAGACATATAAGAAAAATTATTCCATGGTTTTCTCCCTCTTTGGGTTTCCATGTAAAACATTGGTGTACTATGTATGTGTAGGATTGTTCATTTGTTCATTGCTTATTTACTCTATAGTTATTGGATGATAATGCTACATTTATATAACACTTGGATTATATGGTTAAAAGGGATTAAATTGCTCTATTACTTATTCATCCCCCCTCTCAGTAATCCAACAATTGGTATCAGAGCCGGTTCCTTTAGGAAACAGTTTAACCACTGGAAGGGGATAATGGATTATTTTGAGAATGGAGTACCAATGTTTAATGGTTGGAATGGTTTTAAGTATGAGATGTGGAGTATAAGGACAAAATTATTTTTATAGGAATAAGGACATTATATTTGGCTATCAATTGTTACAGGATATGATAGTTCAAAAAGGGAAAAGACTGCAAACAAGAAGGAATTGAGGAAGAATACCAAAATATCAATGGATTTCATCAGGGAAGGATTACCTAATCCAGTAAGATAAAAGGTTGGTAAATTTTCATTAGCAAAATAACTTTGGGATAAGTTACATGACATATATTCTTCACCCATCACAGATTCAAAAAATGTCAAAGAATATGCAGATACAATTCAAGAAGAATTATGTTCACCATGTCAAGCAGATTTAGAATATGAAGAGTACATAATCACCAGAGGTATGTTATTTCATTTTAATTGTGAAAAACATGGACATCTTGAAATAGAATGGCATGAAGGAAATAAGACAAAAAAACTAATTGAAAAGGAAGACAATTATGAAGAAGAATTGATTAGTTCTTTAGATTAACTAAGAGAAGAAAACAATTCACTCAAGAAATAATTGATGAAACAAAAGGAAAGTGTTCACATTTTTTAAGAATCCCAATAGGTCATCAAGAACTTAATAACTCAGCTAGAAGAAGCCAGAAAGATCAAAGAAAATATTGAATATCAAAAGCAGTGTTTGGAAACCAACATAGAAGCACATAAGGAAGAAGTAGAAATGAGAGAGAATATATTGACATATCATCTTAAGGAAAGAACTAACAATCTAAACCAACTTGAGGCAGAGTTTGTTCAAGAAGAGAAAGGACTTGAAGAAGAAATAATCACA